>JARJHM010000707.1:0-165766 GCA_033356055.1 Carex pumila
ACACAAACTGTCAAAAAAATCACGAGAGACCGCTCAATCATTAATAAACGTTTAGAAAACTGTTAGTATTTAACTTGAAGCATCAAAGTATTTATCTTGAATTTGCAAACTATTAATTTCTCTGCAATGATCTCTATTTATGAAAGAATAAATTAATCCATCAGTTGTCCCCGCACAAAATTTCTTTTTTTTTTTAATCCCTACACAACTGGGAACCATTAAATAAACAATCCCCTAAAAAATACTTGTCATTTATCCCCTCACAAAATTTCATTTTATTTTTTCTGGATTGTCCCTGCACAACTGGAGACCATTAAATAAACAATCTTCTTACCCAATAAAAAATATTTCTCAGACATAATAATAAATACTTTATGTTACATAGATAAATATTTTTCCGACATAATTGCAACTTTCAGTAAGACATCAATGATAAATAATTTATGTACATGGATAAATACTTTTTAGACATAATTGTAGTTTTCAATAAAACATCAATGATAAATATTTCTTAGCCATAATTGCAATTTTCAGTAAAACATCAATGATAAATACTTCTCAGACATAATGATAAATACTTTATGTTATATGAATAACTATTTCTCAGACATAATAATAAATACTTTATGTTACATGAATAAATACTTCTCAGACATAATTGTAATTTTTAGTAAAATATATATATGTCAAAGACAACAATAAGTACTTCTCATAATTAATGATAAATATTTTATTGAACTTTGTTCTTCAACTTGTTAATAAGTAATGTTTAATAAAATCAAAGTATTATCATGTCAGATATAATGATAAATACTTTTTAGACATTATAATAAATACTTGTTAGAACAATGATAAATACTTTTTTGAACATCAATAAATAGATAAACATTTATTAGCGAAGATTGTTTTTAGATGACAGCATAATTAATGCGGAGATTGTTATTATAGGATAGTATAATTAATGCGGAAATTGTTATTAGAGGACAATATAACTACTGCGGAGATTGTTATTAAATGACAGTCTAATTTAATGCGAGGATAAATAAAAATTATTAGCAGAATAAATGAGAGGATAAATGACTATTAAAGAAGTTAATATTGAAGAGAGAGATTGCGGAAAAAAAAAGGGAACAGGAATAAAGAGATTTGTATAATTATTCTTAATATTTATCCGGACTCTGATCAAACGTTCCAATCCAAAATAAAAACTTTCGGCTACTTTAGAAGATCCGGATCCGAAGAAACCTGCTAATAATTTCTTACAGAAATTCATATATCATCCAACAAGAGGCCCAATATATTTTCATATATTACATTAGCTTTCATAAGGCCCATTATTTTTTGGAGCGGGCCATTATTCTATCACAACCTAACTTAAAGAAAAACCTATTAAGATTTTGTGCCTTTAGACTTTCCAGTGGTTGAATTTTAGGATGGTACTATTGAATGTGATAACGTATATAATTTTATCCTTTTATTGAAATTAAAATATATATATATATATATATATATATATATATATATATAGAGGTAGGCTAATATACAATCGATTGTTCCTGAGGTCCCGTACAACTAAGTCATTTTCTATTTTTTAAAGTCCAAATGATCGATCCAAACCGTTCATCTCCATATTAATATGTGATTGGAGACCAAATTTTATATTTTTCTGAATTTTTTTACTATTTATTAAGCCACTTTGAAAACCACTGATCCAACGGTGGCTTCTGGTTTTACCGTTTTGTTAAGCCACCGTTGGATCAACGGTTTTCAAAGTGGCTTAATAAATAGTAAAAAAATTCATAAAAATGTAAAATTTTGTCTCTAAGCACATATTAATATGGAGAACAAGATGAACAGTTTGGATCGATCATTTGAACTTTAAAAATTAGAAAATGATTTGGTTGTACGGGATCTTAGAAACAATCGATTGTATATTAGCCTACCTCTATATATATATATGAAACAGTTCCATTTAGTGTAAACCTTGCTTGTTGGGGTGTTTCCCCAACTGAATGAAATCCCTATCATTATCAAGATGTCAGTGGTCGAATTGTAGAATGGTGCAATTACATATATTGACAAATATAATGTTATCTTTTCTAGAAAAAAGATATAGCACAGTTAAAAAGCATTTCAGTTTCACCTAAAATATAACCACCTAATCATCATTTCATATATTTTTTTGTCATGCAGTTTCTATAACGCAGGAACTGGATTAACATTGAATGTGTTCTTATCAACAAAAAATGGAAAACAACTGTATCCAAATCTTTTATTTACCTTAATTTCCTACTTTCCTACAAAAAGACTACGGTTCCTCTCCAATTAAATAAAATTCATTGATATCTTTTCACAAATCTGAACCCTTCATTTATATCAGATCCGATCTGAACCATTAGATCATAAATGGATGCTCAAATCCTTTATTTAGATTTTAGAGCAAGGAGTGGAGCACTTTGTACAAATGGAGAGGTCAGAGGAGTCTCATCTTTCCCAAATGAGGTTATAATTCCCGCCTACAATTTATTTTGACCCGTGCCACCTAACCCAGGTTAACTATTGGACCCGAAATTTTTAAAAATACCATAATCCAAAATAAAAAAAAACTAAATAACAACTAATTTTGATACGACCGCATTCCCATATTGCGGACCCCCTTCCTACTGTATCTCCTAGGTGTAGCTCCAAGAAAGAGGCCTCTACTAGGGGCTGAGCCCCCCCCCCCCCCCCCCGTTTTTTTTCTCTCTAAAGGAGGCCTTAGTCTCTAGTAGAGGTGTCCCTCTTCTTGGACTGCAACTAGGGAATGCGGTTCCTAGGAAGGGGGTCTGCAGCATGGGATGCTGCCAAGGTATTTTTAAAATTTCTAGCAAAAAATGGTTATTTAATTTATTTATTTTTTTGGTTATGATATTTTTAAAAAATTTGGCTACTGGACAAAGGATACACCTCACCCAGGTTCCCTAAATTTTCTATGAGTATTATGAAAAAGCTTGTGTTTGTAGGTTATTATATGAGTATTGGATTGGTGTAAATAGTCTCCATTAAAGAAATGGTGGAGCCCACGTCCAATTGGCATTTTTCAAAATAAAGATGAGAGTAAAGCGGATAGAGAGAGGGAAGGGAATGGAAGAGAAATTTGAGACCCACATGAGCATTTTGTTAAGAAATTTATGGAGAGAGTATTTTGTTTGATCTCTGTTAAAGGTATGGCATTTTGTAAAATTTACCATAAAGAAATGGTAGCTAGGTACGCTGTGTTTCAAGAGAAGTAGACAGTAAACAGATCGGGATTAGACTAGGTGTTGATTGAATGATGCTTTTCTCAGTGTTGTTAACTTATAAGAGTGATATGTAACTAAGACAACATGCATATAAACGCTTTGCAGGATGTACGTACTAGCAGGCACAAGGCTAGTTATTCAGAAGAAAAACTATGCACAACATGACTAATATATTGCACTGCGAATAGTTTTAAATAAGGTTAAAATTCTAAATTCCACTTTCAATTTTATAAAAAAAATAAAACACCAGGATTCCTATATATGTGTGTGAAAAATCACAAATAATTCAGGATATATAGAAATCCTAACTGATTCTTATATATCATTCAACCTTAAATAATGTACAATATATCATTTCTTACCTTTTTTTTTTTTTTTAAAAAAAAGGCCAAGGCCCATTTCATATTACTGAAATCAAATAATTACAGCAGTTCCTTAGAGCTAAAGCTCTATATTTCATTGAACCCTCTTAATTAGTTCTTTCATTAGATAATTAATTTATAAATGTAGCTCTTCAGAACTGGATCATATTATGTGTTGATAATTAAAACTTATAATTGCAAGGAGAAAGCTGAGGCAAACATGCCGCCAATTGGAGAAATGAAAACATGCGTATAAAAGTTTAAGATCTGATCAAAATATTAGATATTTGGTACTTCACATATAGGTATGTTGGTTGTAGTTGCTAGTTGGCCTGCATAAGGCAATTATACTTTTATTTTTATTTTATGAATCATATTAATAAATAATTAAAATAGATACGTCAAGTACACAGAGATTGAATCAATGATTAGTAATATATAATTGAAATTTCATTTTCTCCATTAGAATAAGAAATAGTTGATTGATTAACTGTTTTTTTTTTCATACATATGTTTAATTCAAGATTACAGAGCATGTCAAAAATATCATTTGTCCTTACATTGTTCTGCAAAAATATATTGCAAACCGTTACTCATATTATCGCGCAAATGACATGCATATTATATCATACATTTATAGATTAATATAGAATAAAAGAACCAAATAGGAATGTGTAAATATTTGTTATGAATTTTCCATGTATTAACTTCTATTAATTTAATGATCATTTTTCTTTGGTTTCATAATATAAAAACAAATTCATGAGGCTGTCATGGAATACATAGGTGTTATGAGGGCACAAGAAGAGGAAAAGTTACTTTTTAGAAAATGCAGCTATTTTATTTGTGCTCACTCAAAAGTAGAGGTATTTATTTAATTTTCAAGGCAAAATGAGTCTCTTAATACATTGTAACATAAGATACTTGCGAATGCATTTTCACTACAACTTAGGTGATTATATATGTTCGGATACACAGACACAAAAATTAACAGACAATTTTAAATATTAGACTTTTAAACATATATATAGTATGTAAGTATTGTGAAAATTTTAAATCGAACATGAAGTTATTATATGAACAGATTGACAGTTTCTCAACACACAAATAGTCATCTAAAGCACACATCTCCGCAATATATAGTAAGAGTTCTAATTTCTTCGCAAATTGTTGTGGACTAGCTAGATTTCCAGGTTGAATGTATCTAGTTCTTTCAGGTTGAACGTATATCATATATTAATTGTAAGGAAGCTTTAAGAGGAAAGTATATATTGGCACAATTGTTATCATTAAATTTTTACTGTTATAATATTTATTAATTAAGTAGAAACTAGGTATTGGTCATATCAGCTGTCATAGGAAATAGTGGGGATTATTAGTTCCCTTTTTGTAATTTTGTATACTTTCGATTAATGTTTATGTCAGTGCTGTTTGTTTATAGTAACGTTAGTATAAGATATGTTAATGGGTTAATTTTTTTTTTTTTTTCATGCCTGAATGACGATCCAATAACCGCTCAATAGATCAGTATACATATCAAAATCTTTCTATACTAAGATAAGGGCACTGCTGGCCCTAATTTTTGAATCTTGATATAGTTAGCAACTCATTATTCCATATATTAGCGTATCTACAAATGAAAAAAAATCATTGACCACATACAAACTTCTCAGGCGTTCTCTCTGTCTCTTTGAAAAACTTACCGAGTTCTCTCGCTCTCTTTTTGAAAAACTTGGCAGTACGTGGCTGCCAAGGTGGTCTCTCTCTCTCTGTCCCACTATCTCTCATTCTATAAATTCACTCAACACTCACCAAGTGCTCGAAACGATAAGGAAAACTCTAGTAGTTTTCATGGACTCATCATCAAATGTAACCCATGTAAGTTTCCATGCCTTTGTTACAGCTTTTACCCTCTTATTTTTATTATATTTTGATCATCATTTTGTTGGAATTAGCAATACATGCATGTGATTTTTATCAGTCTGTTAAGTAATTTTTTTTGTCCTTTTTGGCATGAACATATTTGGTTGGGTTTTTCTTATAGAGGTTTGCATGGATTAAACTTCAGTTTATCAGTTGAACAATCAAACTTAAATTGGGGGCGGGGGGGACATATTTTTCTCAAGGAAATAAGGAGAAAAATAAAATAAGACAACTGGCAGGGGAACATTTTGTACATACTCAGCAAGCATTAATTTTTGTTTTCTCTCTAATGGCAAGCTGGTATATATAACATTGAACTTCCCTTGTACTTCATAATAGGAAAATATTCCCCTGTGAGTAAAATGTAGACAGTACAAATCTGTTTTTTGGGGCTGTGTATAATAAATTAATCAAAACAATTTCTTACCTATTATGTACATATGTTTTTCCACAATATGAAGAAAATATGAGTAGAAACATTTTCAGCAGGCAGTAATACTAAATCACAATCCTTTTTTTATCATTTTGTAGGAAGTTGGCCCAAAACTTATAATCCAGAAAGTTCTTTGTCGCACCGACATTTCAAGAAGGCTTGTCTTGTCAAAGGTTAGTAGTAAGAAATTACAATTTAATTGTGGTTATGTAATGCACAATTGATGAAAAACATACATTATCTAGCAAATAGTTAAAATTTATTATTAGTCATTTGTTTACTAACAATTATATTGTTTCATTAATTACCAGAATGAAGCCGAGGCCAATATGCCATCATTGGCCGCCAATGAAGAAAGACCAATGCATTTGTATGACAAAATAACTGGACGCTTCTGGGAGTTTATGTATAGGTAATAGTAATATTTAGCCAAGTTATAATACATACTGTCAGTATAAGGTTAGATTTACTAATAGGAACCAAAATATAACATCCTAGTAAAGTTCAATTGAAATCTTCATGATCACTATTAATCAATATATTACTGAGTGGCATACCAAAATGTTATATGTCTTGTCTAATTAAAGAAAAGGGATCGATATATATATATGGCACAATTCATCCATCTCTGTGTCACATAATTACTGCTGTCCGTACACGAGCCAGTATTCTGAATTTTTTTTAAACACTATATCGCGCAAAAATTATCTGCGATATTTACAGACTCGGGCCACATAATTAAAGATTTTTATATCTAGAATCAATGTATTGCGGTTTAAATGAAGCTTAGTAATTAGTTGCTATTATTTTTAAGAATATGCATATATATATAAAGGATCATAATACTCAACTCTTTCTAATAATTCATAGGTGTTGGGAGAGCCCGAATGGCAAGGTGAGGAGCTACTTCATGGAAAACACAGGTAGAATATTCTTTGATCACTGAGGGTTAACAGTTTTGTGCAATTCTTTTAATTTGCATGAACTAATTACTTTAATTATATACTTTTCTCTACTATAATTAGGAGCATACTTCCAAATGCATGGGCTTCGGCGAAATGACATAATAATGATACATGAAGAAGAGACAGGCATTCAGGTGAGTTCTTACATATATTATAAGAAAAATTATTTTCATATAATTTATTTCGATATTGAAGTTACTTCCCCAACAAAACAAAAAAATAATATCACGTTATCAAAATTACAACATTTTTGCTGTAATTTAACTAGATGATTAAGTTCTTTAATTTTATAGTAAGTTTTCTTAAACCATTATTAATTTATTTTAATCACAATAGAAATATAACAAACGAATTTAGTTTCAAATGAAAATGTAAGAGCTTCAAATACATTATCCACCTCATTAAACAACATAGTTAAATTTCAAAGAATTGTATAAATTCAATCGTAAGATCGGCATACATATGCTAGTATATATATTACTCTATGTAATTACAAGTGGATGCATATCAAATAATATCTAACCTGTAATTCTCTCAAAAGAGAAACATGTAAACATGAAGAAAAAACAATCATGAATATTTGACTGCAGCTTTGAAAGAGTTGATATTCCATCATTACATTTTCCATCTGTGAGATCAAACTAATTAATGTGCCTCTTGCATTACAGACAATCATGTTCAGGAGAGCTCATGATGCTCCAATTTGCAATAAGCGCCAGGTCAGGGAACTATTTCACTCATTAATGGAGGATATAAGGTGGGCCAAGAGACCATGCTACTCGGAAATATTCCCGATATTGCTTGATGATACAAGACTGGATCAATCAGGTCAGCCAGCGATGGAACCAATCCCATCGCCAGACGAGCCAATGACAAGCCCTGATCCTGACTGGATGTAAAACAAAAAAAGAAGTTTATATTCATATTTCTTTTCTTTACTTCTATTTTGTATGTCATATATAAATTAAACAATATCTTTGTGTAAAAATAGTGTAAAAGTTTCTTCTCTATGGTGTTGTGTTCTTTTCCTTTTGTTATTTCTAGTAGAGAAAACCCACAAAACATTGGGTCTTTTGAGTCTTATACTAAATCGCACGCCTTGTTTTGGTTCACCTAAAATATTTTGTGTGATAAACTTATATATTCAATTTAAGGTATAACAATGACTCCCTTGTGGCATTTTAATAAGAAAGTAAGGAGTGAAATTCGAAAATCCTTTTCGCCCCTGTCATTTTTTGTTTACAATATATACCCAATAACAATAAGGCCTTTACAAGGATACATGAATATTCATGCTAAGAGCTCTCCATTTGGTTTCAAGTACACACTAATTAAGTTTCATAAAACATGTAGAAAACACACCACCTAAAAAGGAAAACAACCTTCAATCTATGAAAAGAATCCGGTTTATGTTTAAGTCCTCAAGGTTTAATCTAACCTATATATATATATATATATATATATATATATATATATATATATTAGTGCAATTCAGATACTTGTACAAATCCAGTTAATCACTAAGTCCTCAAGCTTTTTTTTTTTTTTTGAGATAAGTGGGATCTAGCCCACCGATTTCTTATAACAAGAAACCACTTACAATGTATACTAGTACCATGCACCTCTCTGGAACTCAAATCACTTGCAAGAAATGCACACTAAACATGCATATATACCAACAAAACACATCCAGAAAAGAAACCTGTTTGGAGTATCATAAGCTACTTATCACAAACCACCTAAATCAACAAAATATATCTCATATAATCTATAAAAAGTTTTAAGTCCATGCTGTTGCCAGTCTCTTATATTAGTTGGTCCCTCCAACTCTATTCCACACATTGGATCTCATATAATCCAATAGTTGGTTCCTCCAAAGTCATCTCTCAACCTGTTCATAGCTGAAAGAAGTGTTGTGGGTGGCGCACCAACTGTGATTGTTCTGGTAAGTGGGCCCATCTAAACATTTGAAGAGTTTAGAGAATTGAACAAAAGCATGTGTAACTGTACTCTGTTGTAGTATAATTCAATCCTTAAATTGTATGGACTAGTATTATCTCTCGGTCAATCGAGCATGGAAATGTGATTTCAAATTTTAAAAGGAATGGTTTATAAATGTTTCCCAGCAAGACATGGAACTCTGCTGAGCAATGAATTCTGGACCAATTGACATAGCCCTACATAATAATGGTCTAATCCAGGTATTGGTATTTGGTGAGGTCTTGCTTTGCATTTTGAAAGAAGTTCTGTTTTAGGTCTACAAACTTGCATGTGACTGTATGAATTATAGATTTATGAACTCATTAATTATGCCAAGTCCATGATTGATTTAGTGCGATTTGTGAACCAAGCATATGATCGTTTTTAAACTTTTAGTTTAAACCGGATCTAATTATTATAGAAATATATTAAATTAAATTAATTTGGTATGCTTTGAAAGTCCGGTCCGGTGATTTATTGTTTCTTTAATCCCACAATGTTTTTTAAATAGAAACTGCTTATCTCAAAGCCTATATAATCAATTGGGGACTATGAACTGAGGCACAGCTCAGGTGTATCATTGTACGGGTATGAAAGTTGCGGTCATTCTTGTATCCATCCCTGATCCCTTAACTAGTAAGTTTTGCTTTTATTCCTTTTTATCGTGTGAGTTCTGTTTTCTCTCTCTCTCTCTCTCTCTCTCTCTGTGTTTTTTTTTTTTTTTTTTTTGATAAAATTATGCCTTAAATTGAATTTCTGAGTCCTATTAATCCCATATTGGATATATCAAAGATATTTTGTTTTATAAGTTAGCAGCAGCGGAGCCGCTGGATCTATTGACAAAATCTTTAGAGTTCTCTTTTAGATTTTTGAGGATTTTCTTTCAATTTCTTCATTCGGTCCTTGGTCTAGAATCGTCATCATGAGCCCATTCTATACTGTCAATTTATATCTAATACGTAATGAAACAGTAGCAACAGCTTTGAATTTGTATTTTGAAAAATGTTACATTTTGATGAAGTCAGATTAAAATCATACTCTAATATTGTCAAATGAATACATGAACCTATACTTCACAATTCCCCTCAATCCCATTTGGCAAGATGAAGATATTTATTTTAATACATAGTTGTAGTCAATTTTATTATAGAAGTAGAATATTGACAATCTGCATGTTTTCTTTTCACATGAATTTTTTCATGTGAAAATTTATGCAATTTAAACAATTTGTTTGTACTCTGTTATGGCCTTTTCATAACCCTTGCACACATTATCTTGCTATAAAAAATTACATTAATAATCAGCTTTTCTTTTCTATTCTTTTAGTAAAATATATCCGCTCTAGTCCTCACTTTTAAGTTCCTATAAAATTATACAAAAGAACTTTAATTTGGTAACTAAGAGGTAACAATTAATGGGGCTAGATGAATTATTAAATATTCTTTAAGCCTTACTGGGTTATGCAAGAACTACACATTCAGTTAGATTCTGGTGTTTTAAATTCTAGATGGATCATCACATACATTAGCAAGTACTTGTGGCTTCTTTAATTATAAACCATTTTTTTTGTCAAAGATTTTCTTTTGGAGCATAATTAATGTTGTTGTTGACACATTTTTTACTTTAGGGCTGGGATGCATTCAATCTCATGGACTTCAAGTTAGTGACACTAAAATCTTTGACGGCATGGTACGTGTTGCTAGTTTTCTTTATTGGTAACTTTCATTAATATTGGTAAGTTAAAATGTTTTAACTACAATAAAAATAAAAACCAGCAGGTCACTCAACAGCAAGAGAGCCACGGTTGTGTGTCTTGCTTTCTCTCTGCATGTCCCCGACTGCATACTGATCGAGGTAATCAGTTTGTTTGCTCTTCTTCATTTTTCTTTGTTTTCTCAATTAAAATAGTATATCAGCTGATTTTTCCCTTAGTTATTTTTTCTTCTGTCATACGATTCAGGGTTTATGTTTTTTTTTTTATTTTAAGCAATTTCGGATTTACGGTCAAGCTGATTTCTTGGTATTTCTTTTGTCACTCGATTTAGAGTTTTTGATTTAGTTGATTTTATACTTGGTTTGGGTTTACAGTTAGGCTCATTCTACTAAAAAAAATTAGAGAGATTTACTTAGTAAAACCAGTTACTATTGGAAATAGGCAATAAGCAATCTGCTAACTAGGTATGGAACTGTTTGACTAATTTTTTGCACATTGAGTTGCAAATAAAAGATTTTTTTATCAAATTAAAGAATAGTAGTAATTGGGTAGTCACTCCATAAATGAAGATAGTGTTAGTGCCTTCTAATGGTTTATTGTCAAATCATTTTCAGTGGGATCTCTCAATCGAGCACTTCTTAGCAGGAGATATATTTCAAATAGTGCTCAGTCAACGATTCGAGAGGAACACACATTTGTGGATCCTTTTGAGGTCTATCGGGCAGGAGACATAAATATTTTCTTGATGAAATTGTAATTAATTAATGTCGTTATTATCAGAATTTATGAAAGTCTTGAATTGCCAAATTGGCCTTAATTTGTTGTTGTTCTAGAATTTCCTTTAATTTTAAATTCTTCTGTTATACATGATCTTTTGTAATTGCCACCTTTAGTCCCTTAATTTGTGTATTTAATTACATTGCATACATATGCAGCGCAAAGGTCTCAACTAGACAACTCTTTTCAATTAATGACATTATATTTTAAGTAGCTTTGTCATGACTTATGTATGAGAGAAGAAAAAATGTCAAAAAGGCTTTTACTTCTACACAGGAAATTAAATTATTGGGGCCTCTTCTACGGACAGTACCTACCTAGTGCCGTTTACGTTTTTATCAACTGATATGAGTGTGTCAAATAACTCTTTTTAATGAAACAAAAAAAAAAAAATCAAATTCAAGTGGGATGCCCAGACACAAGAAAGATTATCACTGGCATGGTGAATCTATACAATTAATTTAAGATCAATCTATTCAAGATTAATTGCACCAATAACAACTCAAGCCGAAAAAAACTCTAAAGTAGCATTGAGAAAGTCAACACAAAGCAAATTACTAAAATCATGTAACGACAACAGTACTCAAACTATAATTCGCAAAATAGAAATCAGAAACGGGATCTTTTTGGCATAAATTTTTGTAATAAAAAGTAGTAAAAAAGTTTGTAAAAAATAATATGTTAAAAAAATTATATCATAACAAAATATTACACCACAAATAATTTATTTATTTTATATAATACAATTATTAGAATTGAAACAACTCTAGAAAATAATTAGTATAATGTAAAGTCGTATAAGTATCATGAATATTAAGAGAAATTTGTAATTAAAAAAAAATTATGTCTGTGTGTAATTTAAATATTATAGTTCCATGTTTTAGCATCAAAGATGAGTTAGTGAAGTGAAAGCCCTCTGTTAAGAGTGAGAATTTTCTGGAATAGGCCAGATTTGGACCAGAATCGAGCAAATACTGATCTGATTTCGGAACAAGTTACGCACTAAGTGATTTTATCATTAATAATTATCCCCAACACAACTTGAATCCAAGACCTCTTGGTTGAGAACAAAGAGTTTTACCACTACACTAGCTCAACTTTCTTACTAGAATATGTGACTATAATATTTAAATTAGACGGAGCAACTCCACATTAGAACCATCCAACAATTTTTTTTTTTTTTGCTTTAATTACAGATATCTCTTAATAGTCTAAATTGTACTAATTATTTTTTAGAGTTTGTTTTAATGTAATAATTGTATTATATTATATAAATAAATTATTTGTGTTTAATATTTTCTTTCAATATAAGTTTTTAACATATATTTTTTTAACTAACTTTTTTACTATTTTTAATTACAAATAAGATTTTGTCAAAACAATTCCAAGTTTTCTATCTGATTCAACCGATTCTGATTTTATGATCAAGTGATCAATCCCATTCTGATTCTACGTTCCAAGAGAATAAATTGGAAGGCCCACATTTGCTAATCGGACGCAAATAGACCAATTCACATTTTTTTGGCTTCACGTATCTGTTATTGCTTGACCATAGTAAATTAGATGATTTCAAGTAGCTTAATGTATCTCCATTCCATTATTAAGTACGTCGGGTGTCCGATCCGCCAACTACGATTGAAAAATAAAATTTCGGATTTAATCTCAACCCTCCAATTACATAATCTATCTTATGTTGATTAAATGCATATGAATAATGTGTAGAAGTCTAAATTTAACTAAAAACATACTCACCACACGTACTGCCACACAATGTAGTACAATTAAAATTAATAAACTCTGAAATTGAGCAATATAATTTGTTTCCTTATTTCATTCATTCTTTATTTATCCCTCCAATTTAGTGATATAATTATGTTTCCTTATTTCATTCCTTATTGCTCTTCTATGTTTCTATAGTTATTGCCGTGAGAATTCTAGGAATTTTATCAATTTTGTTTCCATACATGACAGGAAGAATGGAAAGAAAAAAAAATTAGAAAGGTCACCAAAAATATAAAATCATTGGTACTTAAAATATCAATGTATTTTTAATTTCAGGTTTCTTCATTCAGTTTGCTTACGGCATGGATATTATATCTAATCAACTGTATCAGTTATTCTATTTTGTACAAATTAATTTAAAATTAGAAAGCTATTATTTGAAATCATTGGTACATAAAATACATAATCGATCATCACATCATCAAATTATTATAAGGAATCACAATTCAAAGTAATTTAAAATACATAATCATATAATTCTATCCAAAGATCATGTCCCTCAATTTTTTTTAATAATTATTAATTTTATTGAATGTTTTCTTTCATAATTTTTTTTCTTAGTGTATATCATGTTGCAACGCACGGGTACGATACTAGTAGATTTTTATGCTTCTTAATTTAATTAGAAAAAATATATGTAATAACTATCTTGTAAATCATTGAATCAATGTAATCCTTTATTCGTCTATGAGCTTGTAATAAATAAATAAAATAGTAATTAGTGAGGGTGGGAGGAGAAAAGCTAATATTTGAGAGCAATTTGAGGCTAACCGAGAACATGAACCATTAATTTTAGGCTTAATGTGAATAGTCTTTAAAAGCCTTAATTCATGCCGTAGGCCTTGAAAAGCCTCTTTTGCAACAAAGATGTAACATTCGGATTTTTCTACTGGGTTTAAATGCATCATTTTTTATCTTCACTATTAGTTAAGATCAAGCTGATGCATTGACATTTTTGTTATTATCATCATCACTACTATTTTTATTCTTCAATCTTCGACCAAAACAACATCCTCTCCGTGCTACTCGAACCTTCTCTGATCCATTGGACAAGTTTCATTTTGTAATAATTGCATTACCCACAACATGTTTGATGAAATTCCTCAATGGCATAACTTTTCTTATGTTGAAAAAAAAAATCCAATCTTCTATCAACATCTAAGACCCCATATGCTATTCTTAATCCAACCCAATATCTTTAGAAAGGACGAACTTGATCCACACAGTGTTTTAAAAAACGGCTGTTTAGGCTGAGTAGTTGTTGGTGGCAACAAAACCATCACCGATTTTTACGACTACTTGGATAATTATTTTCAATTATGGCCGATTAATCTCTTGGCGGTACATGTCGGCCCAACGAATGTATACCGTTATTTACAACACTGGATCCACACCACTGTGGTCTTTTAACCTGGATTTATACATACAGTCCGACCAGAGGATCATCAAAATCGTATTTCAAATGTCCTTGCTGCATATGCCATCCATTGAGTTACAGTCTGAACCGTCTGATCTAATTAACCATATTACAGTCAAAAAGTCCTGCTATCCCTGTTATTTGGCTAAGAAAAGCACCAAATTGAATCGACCTTCTGAAAGGTAAGTGATATATATGCTTTTTTTTTTAGTTTATTAGTTTTATTGACGTTATGTTTGGTTGAATTGAAGCCAGTTATGCATTATATATATTTTCTAATGAAATGTATTCACACAATACTATGGGAATTCAGCACTTTCAGTGAGGAATTGGTGCTCTCTAGCTAATAAATTGACAATTGTGGTTACAAAGTTTTCAATAAAAGGTGATCTATGGTTAATTGTAGTACTTTGACCGATTGGACATGACCATTATGAACATTTTCTCACATAAAGTACACTTGTGGGGTAAACTATGACTTACCAGTTTGGAATCTTGCGTTTTAAATTGAATATCGAGATGGTGGTTCGAAACTAGCTTTGGTTTACCATGAATTATGTTTCTCTTTGGAAAAAAAAAATCCTTGTAGGTTAAGGAAACAAGTGGAGAAGAAAGATGAAATTGCCTTATCTCATAGCCTATAAAAAGTACCTAACAACTATCTATTGAGACACAGCTGATCAGATGTATTCATGGCCGGTGTTTGTTCAAGCTTCCCTGTCAAATTTGCCATGAATCCCCTGAAGATGGCATCCATTGCCAATCCGCTTACTAGTAAGTTTTTATTTCATTATTTTTTTTATTAATTTAGATTTTTTTTCTTAATTTCTTTCTTTATTTTCTTAATTGTTTTATATTAAAGTAATTTTTAATTATAAGTTAGCAACAGTGATTCTGCTGGATCCATCCATAATGAAAAAAAATTTAGATCTCTCTATCAGATTTTCAGGGATTTTCTTTCATTTGCTCCAATCAGTCCTTTAGAATTGCCACCTTGAGCTCCTTCTATACCGTCAATTTATCTCTAAATTAGACATAATGAATAAATCATATTAGCTTTGAAATTGCATTTTGTAAAATATTACTGTTTAAAGAAATTGGATTGATACTAATTAACAAAGAGAAATTATATATACACCCATCAAAACTTTGTAATTTAGATATGTCCCATCAATACTTTAAATTTAGTTATTTCCCCATCTAAACTTACTCATTTTATTAATATCCCCATTCCTTCATTTAATCACTTAAAAATACTAATATTATTAAAACTTTAAATTTACAGCTTTACCCCCATCTAATGCTTCCTTTCTCCTTCGCTACCCTCCCTTTTTCTTTGTTTTATGCAAAATCCATATGATGTGGCTACAAAGCAATTTGAAATAGTCAAACCTGGAGACCATTGCCGAATACCTCACTTGAGTAATGTAAAGGAAAATTCATATTGTGCACTTTTGTTCTAGAGCTTGAGATACTCGACAGCTCGAGCCTTTGTCTCACTCAGGGTAACATATTTTGCATATTTTAAGTTCTCGTGGGCTCTTTTGAAATAATCAAACTCCACCACAAAGCCAGTGATCATATTTTCTCTGTAACCAAATGAAGCGATTTGTTTCATCAAAACAAAAATAATAATTCATCTATATGCTTTATATGACTGTCACTTTATTTCCCTTTTTTTAGTTAATTTCGTCAACGGCTCTAATAAAGCCTTGTAATCTATATAAACTATTGTTTTTTTTTTCTCTTGTAAAGCTATGAGATGATGATATTCACTCAACTCAACTCAGACACTGTTTTTAGTACCACAGCTGTTTGTGCATCCAGACAGCTCAATATTTGAAGCAAAATATCATCGGGAAGCTGCTATTATGTTATGCGTAGTGAAAGTAAATGCCAATTTGTCCACCATAGTGAAAGCAAAAAGTTAGTCAAAGATATACCGATCTAGACGTAGTACAGGTGAAACAAACTAAGAATAGCTTACAGTTGGCATTTGATAATTCAAACAAAATAACAAATATTGGTTCAAAGACTATTTAATTATTTAGAGAGAATCTTGTTGTACTTCTTGTCTCCAATTCTCTCTTTACAAAATACAAAACTGTAGGAGGCTAGAGGTGGCAACTAATGAAAAGTCTTGACAGAAATGAAATCCCATTTATTATGCATAGAAAATATGAGGCCGATGCCAAGGGAGGGTCGCTGGAAGGGGTGTGGGAGACGGGGAGGGAGTAAGGGTAAAACTGTCAATTTAAAAATTTATTAATATTAAGTTGTATTTTTAAGTGATTAAATGAAGGAATGGGGATATTAATAAAATAAGTAAGTTTAGATGGGGAAATAACTAAATTTAAAGTATTGATGGGGAAATATCTAAATCACAAAGTTTTGATGGGTGTATATATAAATTTCTCAAAAGCATGCACATATATACTTGCTGAGCAAAGCAAAAACCAGTAATAGCTGGGAGCTGTTTTTGTTCATATAGTTTACCATTCCTCTCAATCCCACTTGGCAAGACGGAGATCTTTCTTTTAAGACATAGATGCCATCAATTTCATTGTAAAAGTAGAATATATATTCTCCTTTTATTTTATGAACTTGGCAGATGAAATGTAGAACATTGTCAATCTGATTCTTTTTCACATGAAACTTCTCATGGGAATTTATGCAATTGTATGTGTATATATGCAATCTGATTCGTGGCCCTTGTAATGCATTTCTTATCAAAGACTATTTGCTTTTTGGATAATGAAGTTTCTTGGTACATTTTTTATAGGGCTGGGATGGATTCAGCCTCATGGACTTCAAGTTAGTGACACTAAAAAAATTTATGACGTGATACGTTTTGCTTTTCCCTTGGTAGTAATTTTTTTTTAAGAAAAAGCATTAATATTGGTAAATTAAAAAGATCCATCTTGTAAGAAACCGTCAATGAAAGTTGGCGAAAGAACTGTTAGTGAAATATTCCAACTTATTTGTCATTTTGCCACCAAAGGTTAACACTGGCGGTTTACAAGAACTGTCTTTTATGATGATGTGTTCTGTATTAGTGCAGCATATCACTTCATCATTTTTATTTCAGGCATCCTCATCATTGAATGCAACCCAAGCTCCTCTGCTTGTAAGTTTTCATGCATTTGTTTTAGCTTTAAACCTCTTTTATTTTTATTATAATTTTATTCTTATTTTGTTAGAATTAGCAATAAATGTGATTTTACAGTATATCTGTCTGTTTCAAGTAATTTTTTCCCTTTTGGCACGAACATATATATAATTGAGTTTTGCTTATAGGGTTTGCATAGATTAAACATTAGTTTATAAGTTGACAATCAAACTTTTTGGAGAGGGGAAACCTATTTTCCTCAAGAAAATAAGGAGAAAAAAATAAGACAACTGGCAGGAAATTTAATTTTGGTGGTTTACATACTCAAGCGGGCAGGTAACATTGGATTTCCTTTTGAATTAAGAATAGGGAAATATTCCCATGTATTTGAATAAGTAAAATGTAGACAACAAATTAATCTGTATTTTGGGCAGTGTATAATAAATTAATCAAAATAATTTCTTACCTACTTTGTACATATGTTTTTCCACAATATGAAGAAATTAATTATGAGGAGAAATATTTTCAGCAGGCAGTAGTACTTAATCACAACCTTTTTATCATTTTGTAGGAAGTTGGCCCAAAACTTATAGTCCAAAAAGTTCTTTGTCGCACCGACATTCCACGAAGGCTTGTCTTGTCAAAGGTTAGTACTAAGAAATTCTAATTTAATTGTTGTTATGTAATGTGTGAATTGATGAAAAACATATACAAGTTAGCTAATAGTGAATTTTTTTATTATTAATTAGTAATTTTTTTACTGACAATTATATTGTTCATTAACTATTCTTATTACCAGAATGAAGCTGAGGCCAATATGCCATCATTGGCCGCCAGTGAAGAAAGACCAATGCATTTGTATGACAAATTAACTGGACGCTTCTGGGAGTTTATGTATAGGTAATAATAGTAATATTTAGCTAAGTTATAATGCATACTGTCAGTATTAGATTAGATATACTAATAGGAACCATAATATAATATCCTAGTATTCAATTAAATCTTTGATCAGTGTTTCTGAGTGGCATACCAAAATTTATGCCATGCTTGAAAAAAATGGATCGGTACGTATATATATATAACACAATTTGTCATATCACTGTGTTACGCAATTACTACAGTCCCATACACTAGCCAATATTCAAAACCTTTTTTAACCTATCGAGCAAAAATTATCTGCAGTATTTACAGACTCGGGACACACAAATATTTTGATGTCTAGAAATAATCAATGTATTGCAGTTTATATGCAGCTTATTAATTAGCTTAATATTATTTTGAGTATATGCATGTAAAGGAACATAATACTCAACTCTTTCTAATAATTCATAGGGGCTGGGAGAGCTCGAAGGGCAAGATGAGGAGCTACTACATAGAAAACACAGGTAGTATATATATTCTTTGATCACTCAGGGTTAACAGTTTGTGCAATTCTTTATGCATGAACTAATTACTTGAATACTTTCTTCTACTAATCTCTTCTGACTCCACCCAATCAAACTCCTCCTCTGCCGACTCTTCTGTAGCATCATGATCTGCCTTTAAATCTTACAACTACTACTATTTTCTCTGTATGTTTGTTGTTTTGTATTGTTCTGTATAGGGAAACTTTATAAACCTTTCCTCCTCCTAGCAGTTTAGCCGTTTAGATGTCACTTAGATGCTTCACATCTAAGTGATCTATTTTTTATTCTCTCTGTATTCACGGCCTTCTCACCTTATGGCCATTTTGTAAAACTGTTAGTTTCTAATGAAACTGGTGGCAATGCCACTTTTATTCAAAAAATATTAGGAGAGTATTTTAGGAGGCATGGGCTTCAACCAAATGCAGACTAATGATATATTAAGAAGAGATGGGCATTCTGGTTAGTTATTATATTTATTATAAGAAAAATTATGTTCAAATAAAGTTATGTCAATATTCAATTAAGTTACTTCCCCAACAAATTAAACTAAAAATAATATCATGATATCTTACAATATTTTCGCTGTAGGTTATAACCTAGGTAATTAGTTCTTGAATCATTTGTTTCAATCACAATATAATTCATAACAACGAATTTAGTTCCAAATGAAAATCTTGGAGCTTCAAATACATTTCCAACTTTTTAAACAAGATAGTTGAATTTTCAAGAATTGCATAAATTCAATCAGAGGATTGAATATATATGCCATTATTACTCTAATTACAAGTTCCTGAACAACAGATAATATTTAACCTGCAATTCTCCCGATTGAAAAGCACTTAACCACAAAGAGAAAACTATAATGTAATGAATATTTGCACTGACCTCTGCATCTTTGAAAGACTTGAGATTCCATGGATCATTATATTTTCCATCAGTGAGTTCAAATTAATATTGTGCCTATTGCATTACAGACAATCAGGTTCAAGAGACCAAGGTACTCCGAGATATTTCTGGCGTTACTGGTAGGGCAAATACAGGAGCTGTGTGACCTGTACGGTATCGCCTCCTTTCTTCTCTCTACATTGATCATTTCAAACGTACATCAGATCCTAGGTTTGTCTTTTCCAGCAAACTCATCAATAGATTGTTTCAGCCATGGCTTGATGTAGCTAGAATCTTTATATGCATCCTTCATTTTAATTCAATTTTGTATTTCATAAAAAATATATATATCTTATTTATAGGAGATGTATTCAGGTCTTGGACTTCAAGTTAGTGACACCATGTATGGGTTTGATGTATTTCAAGTGGTTCATTATGTTGTAAAGCGACATTGCATGTTGATTGTATTATAAATTGATAATGTAAGAACAATTTATATAATGCCTATCTTTTACTTGAAGGTTCTTTATTTTCTTAAAAATTTGAGGAGAAACCAGAATTGTATTAATTTGTTGAATTATCAATCTAATTCATTCTACGGTAATGTGACATTAATTGTAAGAGCATGTTCTTGATTTTCTCTTACTTTATATTTTTTTTCCTATTTTTATATTAGATGAGCCAAAATATGTCATGGAAACGTAATTAGCCAGAAGAATAACAGATTAAATTAATTAGTTAATGGTTCAAATGATTTAATTACATGCAGGTACAACCAAATTTCACATAATTTAATCTTGGCTTCGTTTGCTCCTACCAAAATTTATACAGTAAACATAGTGAGAAATTTTGAGAAAATTTCATGCAATTTTAGCTTGGACCACTAAAATTATATGGATCATATTAAACATAGTGAGAAATCAATAAGAAATAAATTAATTAATTTCACACGCTTACAACATTTCTTAACCCTAAAGCGAAAAAACGATAATAATTAAAAAGAACAATGATTTTATTACAGAAACCAAACCACACACACATTCATACTATTCCCGAAAAAGAGATACTGTTCCCGAAACAAAACACATACTATTCCTGAAAAATTCATAGCATAGAAATCAACACCAAAGCCAAGATTATTCCAAAGGATGACGCACCGATATAGACCGCACTGCTGACCCCACTTTCCTCCAGCGAAGGAGAACTCGCCGGTGCGTGGTGGTGGTGCCTGTGATGATACATGTCATGTGCTGGTACAGGTGCAGCTGGTAACTCAGGAGAGTGTACCGGTGCACTTGCCAGTGTGTTGTGGTGACTGGTGATGGTTCATGATTTCCAAAGGATATGACCCTGATGTCGTGACCTACACCACTCTTATAGATGGCCTGTGCAAGAAAGGTGAAATTGAGAAGGCAATAGAGTTTCTTGATGTCATGATTTCCAAAGGTTATGACAATGTTGTCGACTTGTCGTGACATACAACACTCTTATAAATTGGTTGTGCGAGAATGGTGAAACTGGTAAGGCATTAGATTTTATGGATGTCATTAAAACCAAAGGATATGACCCCTATGTCGTGATGTACAACACTCTTTTGTTGTGCAAGAAAGGTGAAATTGAGAAGGCAATGGATTTTGTAGTTGTCATAATTTGCAAAGGACTCGATCCTGATGACGTGACCTCACTAGTGGAAAAATTGAAATTAGTATCAGTCTATCTAGATCAACTATATAAAACAACCGATACTAATATATATTTGGATCGGGTTTTTCAGAAAACTGATCCTAAAAACTATTCAGATCAGCTTTTTAAGTGAACCGATTCTAATACTATGCTAATTAGGATCGGTTCTTTGTAAAAACCGATTCTAATAGTGCATACATTATGATCGGTTATTTTAAAGAACCAATTCTAATAGTGCATACATTAGGATCGGTTCCTTATATAACTTATCCTAATAGTATTACAATCGGGTTTTTCAAAGAACCAATCCTAATTCTGCAAAAAAAATGTTGGTTTTGCAAAAAAACAAATGAATTAGGATCGGTTCTTTATAATAACCGATCCTAATACTATTAGTATCAGTTTTTACAAAGAACCAATCATAATAGCTTTAAAATAACCGATCCTAATTCTGCAAAAAAAAATATTAGTTCTGCAAAAAAACAAATAAATTAGGATCGGTTCCTTATAATAACCGATCCTAATTCTGCAAAAAAAAATATTGATTCTGCAAAAAAAAAGGAATTAGGATCGGTTCTTTATAATAACCGATCCTAATACTATTTTTTTAGAGAACTTAATATTTTGATTTAAATAATTTTGTGAAGAAAAAATTTTCTTGTATGCCAAAAATAAGGTTCTAAATAGAGCGCAATAGCATCACAATAGTGGCACAATAGCATCGAAATAGCGTCATAATAGCGCACTATAGCAGAGCAAAGCACCCTAGACTGACCTCTGGTATGGTACCAAGTCCAAACTCAGTAGCCAAGCACTAAGCAAAGGTTACTGATATAATGCAATGCACTAAAAATATCAAATTTGACCTATTTTGGTAAATTAACAAGTCTGAACTGATACATGAATCAAACATCAAAAATGATTACATTAGCATGTAGCATTCAAAAATACGCCGAATTGACACAAATTTCAATTTATTTGGATTTTTTTACAATTAATTATGAATTTTCAAAGTTCAACTGTCGAAAAAAGTTTAAATTGCCATAACTTCAGCTAGGAAAGTTGGATTTGCGCATATGACGACTTTTCGAAAAAGGGGGACGAGAAGGATTCAAATAGCACCCTAGGGGAAATCCTTCGAGTATCCAAAGCATCATAATTTCAAAAAAATATCGTTTGGTGCCTCAAAAACTTAGTTTAAGTTTTCGTTCGACAATAGATACAACGATCGGTATTTTGTTTAGTCAAAAGCCTAAGAGATTATTCAAGACTTATTCATATAATTATTTTAAAATGCATTTACTATTTATTACGTTCCTTTATCTATCTTCAAGAAAATGGTATATGTCGGCAATAATCAAATAATCCAATTATTCTCTCTCTCGCTCTCCAATTATTCTTTAAAAAAAATAGAAGTTGGCATCATTGAGGAAATCTAACTATATTTCCTTTTGTATATTTAAATAAAATAAATTATTAAGAATCAATGCCAAGTCTTTAATTAATGTTATCTTTAGACTTGTGATATCTAATTGACAAATCAAATCAAAGTTATAAAAAATTGCAACATCACTTCATAAATAATGGAGATGATTGCTTAGTTTCAAATGTTTCTGGGGCACTTGTTCTATGAGGAAAGGTTGCACCACTCTCCACATATAATGGAAATTATTACTTTATTACACTGAGTATAAAGAAGGTTCTATTTTTATTTATTTATTTATATTTTATTTTTTTGAATTAATTGATCCTAATTCTGCAAAAAAAAAAAAGAATTATGATATCGGTTTTTTAAAACAACTGATCCTAATTCTTCTAGTTGCAAGAGATACAATTTCTTGAGCATAGAGAAATCCCTGATTTATGTGCCTTCCTTTTATGAAACCCGTCTGACTTTTCATGACAAAATCCGCAATCACCACTTGCAGCCTACTTGCCATAATTTTTTAAAATATTTTTTGCACAGAGTTGATTAGGCTAATCGGCCTAAAATCTGCCACCTGAATTGTTCCCTGTTTTTTTGGCACCAAGATGATGTGAGAATCGTTTAGACGGTACAAGGTTGCTTGTGGGTCTAGGATAATGCTGTTATAGACCGTCAATAAATCCAGGATTATCTGATTCTGAAAAAACCTTGCAGAATTCAGCCGTGAGTCCATCTGGCCCCGGCGCCTTATTGTTTCCCATTCTATTAATAACCTACGTAATATGGTGGTGTGTTATTGTGCTTGCCATTTCTTGCACCTTGTCATGTTGACTAGTGAACAGCACCGTCATGTCAAAATCATGGTTTGACCTGTGTGGGGCTCCCATCAGTTTCCCATTGTCTGTTGATGAGGTCCTTGAATTCCTGATTCTTGAGCCATAAATTTTCCAACCGAAATGTGTTAAAATTTGGGAATTTTGTTTGAACCTGGCATGTGATCGGACAGTGATCTGAAGCTGTGTATGGGATGGCCGTCTGCACCGAATTTGGGAAAGTCTGAGACCAAGTGTTGGAGACCAAAAATCTATCCAATCTCATAAAATTGGATTCTCTTGTTCATTTGACCACGTATATGCTCTTCCTTGCAATCTTAAGTCCTGCAGTTGTAACCCATCCACAATTGATCTGAACCTGTTAGTTTGTGCTCTATGATTTGAGTTGTCAGTTCTATCTTGCGGCAGTAGTGTAACATTGAGGTCACCACAAACCATTCAGGGCAACCCCTACTGCAGCTGCGCTTCTTGTAACTCTGTAGAAGGCAGGTTTTTCGGGTATGGTTGAGGGACCATATGTACCCGTAATTCTGAACACCGTATCATCCATGTTTTTTTTTTTTTTTTTTTTGAAAAATCGGGCAGTGGCTGCCAGATGAACCATATCATCCATGTTAAAAGCCAAATCCACCGAGAGGCAGTAAAGATCAATCTTTTATGCCAATTTAGTAAAAATCCCAGAATCCCAAGCCATCAGCACTCCCCCTGCTGTACCTTAAGCATTTATCATCAAGTAACTATCTAACCTTGTTCCAATTGTCTATTTGACAAACTGCTCATTACACATGTCCCATTTAGTTTCTTGTAGACACAGGATCTCTGCGGCGGCTCCTCTATTACTGTCTTTTTTATCACCATTCTTTTTTTTTCTTACAATTCAGACCTCTCACATTCCAAGTCAAACCTTGTTTTGGAACCACAAAAATAGATACATATTCATGCAAAAAAAATTTAGGGATAAAAGTGTCCATTGAGAAAAATCTTATGAAGAAGACAACACTATATCAGTATGCATGTCACGGAATAATTGGACATACCTCACGACTTTGTAGCTTCTGCGAAGGTTTTCAAAAAAAAGAATAATTGGATGTAAGGTTTAAAAGTCAATCATTTCTTAGATTCCATTGATTTTTAATTACCAATGCTCATGTAATTAACACGGATGAATTAATTGGTACTTTTTTTTTGAATATTTTTTCTTAAAAATGAATGTTTCATATGCAAACAAACAATTAATTGTCCCAACAGAAAACCCATAATTAATTCTTACTACAAAATTAGAAAGAATGACAATGATATTCTAAATTAAAAAAAAAAGGGTTTTAGTTATGAAAGACTACAGAATCGAAACAGATATTATAAAATTTACAGTTCAAAGAAGTAACTCCATTGCCTTCTTAAATTCACCTTGCTTGCGCAGACCATTAATCAGAGTGTAATAAGTCACATCATCAGGTTCGGGCCCTTTGAGTATCATGCTATGTAGCACCTCCATTCCCTTCTCAGTTTCACCTTTTTTGCACAACAAATTAATAAGAATGTTGTACGTCACGACATTTGGCTCGACCCCTTTAGAAATCATTCTATACAGCACTTCCTTTGCCTTCTCAATTTCACCTGTCTTGCACAATCCATCAATTAGAGTGTTGTAAGTCACGATATCAGGCTCAAACCCTTCAAAAATCATGCGAAGCAACAACTCCTTTGCCTTGTCAATTTCACCTTTCTTGAACAATCCATCAATAAGAGTGGTGTAAGTCACGATATCAGGCTCATGGCCTTTATAAATCATGTCATGGAACAACTCCTTTGCGTTGTCAATTTCACCTGCCTTGCACAACCCATTAATCAACGAGTTGTAAGTCACAATATCAGGTATAATACCAGAAGAATCCATTTGTTTATACAAACCAAATGCCTTGGCGAGTTCACCCACCTTACAAAGCTCATCTATAATCATGTTGTACGTGATTACATTGGGTTCCCACTCACCACCATGTTTAACCATTTTAAAAAACAACTGAAGAGCTAAATCAATATTGTCCTTGGAACAAAGCCCCTTGATAAGAATATTATATGAGATAACATCGGGTATACATCTCAGATTGGGCATTTTGTCGATCACAATGGTTGTAGCCTCACCAATCCTATTATCAAAGCAAAGGTTTTTGAATATTGGATTGAAAATCACAGCCTCAACTCTACGACCCTCTTTGATAAGCTGTCCAAGAAAAGAAAAGGCTAGATTGTGCTGATTCATTTGGGAACAATATTTGATCATCATTCTTTATAAGTATAATTATCAGGAGTACTGATTCTCTCAGACTTGCGAACCAAGGAAGTAGGAGTTGATTGAATGAATGGATATATATAGAGGATGGAGGATTCTGCAATTATTTCCAAATACAAATGAGGCACCTGTATTTTTCTGTGATTTTATAGGCATTTTAGGCTATTTTTAGTGGTATTTTGAGTACAAATCGAAAATAAAATAGGGAAAATAGACGGAAAGCCACAAAATAAAATAATGGTTCTATAATTATTAAGAAACACATAGGAGAGGTGTATTTTTTTTGTAATTTTATGTGCATGTAGGCTATTTTTAGTGATATGTTTTAGTTAAAACTGGAAATAAAATATTAAAAAATAGATGGAAATCTCCCAAAAATGAAATAATTGTTCTGTAATAATTTTCAAACACATATATAGGAGCCACCTTTGTAATTTTCTATAATTGTACTTTTCATATAGGATTGTGTGTTTCCTTATTATTAATACCTCTTTTTATGAAGCTAGATAGAAAAATATGTTTTCATGAAAAAGCACCAATATAAGTTGCTTAATCACATAACATCAGAAATTACATTTCTAATTAAATTCAAACTCCATAAAATTAAGCAAGGAAGAGTTATAAAGCAACAAATAATCTTGTTTCTAGCTAGTACATCGTACATTGTACATTGTACAAATAATATATGGAGGTTGACTAAGCTCAAAACGTTTTTTTCCTAGCTCCTGAAACAAACGACTCAGTTTTCTAATTTTTAAAGTCCAAATAGTCGATTCAAACCGTTATTTATTCAATCTATATTAAAATGTGCTTGGAGACCAATTTTTACATTTTCAAGTTTTTTTTTACTATTTATTAAGATGGTTTGAAAACCACTGTTTTTTAATGGCATAGAAATTTAATAAAAACAATAATTTTCAAAATATCGTAATAAATAGTAAAAAAAACTTAAAAATGTAAAAATTGGTCTCCAAGCACATTTTAATATAGATTGAATAAATAACGGTTTGGATCGACTGTTTGGACTTTAAAAATTAGAAAACTGAGTCGTTTGTTCCGGGAGCTAGGAAAAAAACGTTTTGAGCTTAGCCAACCTCTATATATATATATATATATATCAAATAGAATTAGATATTAGTATGAAGAATAATCCTCTCAGTGTTCGATATTTGAAAAATAGCACCTTTCTTTTAAAAATCGAAATTACAAAAAAGATCCAAATTTTTTTTTAAATCCTGATAGTGGCTATCAGATTAAAAATAAAAAGTTCCCAATTTAAGTGCATGTCTGGTTGATAGATGCGTGATTCAGGATTCATTTGCTTTCAGCTGACCACCATGATTTTTTTTTATTATTTTTGCAAAAGAATTCGAATTTCGTTATATAATAAATTGCTAATTCCTTTCTGATTATTTCGATAGATAATTTTGATAGGAAAAAATATTTGTAATAATTTTGAGAATCAAAATACTTGTATAAATTTTGATACGTACCAAACGCTATGGACCACTAAAATTATATGGATTATAGTAAACATAGTGAAAAATCAATACAAATAAATAATTAAAATTCACACGCTTACAACATTTCTTAACCCCAAAGCCGAAAAAAACTATAATGTAAAGAACAATGATTTTATTACAAAAACCACACGGACACATATTCATATTCCCGAAACAAAACACACATACTATTCCTGAAATTTTACAGCATAGAAATCATCACTGAAGCCAAGAGTATTCCAAAGGATATCAGACCGGTATAGACCACACTGCTGGCACCACTTTCTTGCGGTGAAGGAGCGCTCGCCGGTGCGTGGTACATGTCATGTGCCGGTACAGGTGCAGCTGGAGACTGAGGAGAGGGTACCACCACTGGTGCACTTGGCGGTGTGTTGTGCTGATGATTCATGTGAGGTGAAGGTACTGGAGCACTTGCCGGTGCGTGGTGATGATTCATGTGAGGTGCCGGTACAGGTGAAGCCGGTGACAGAGGGGAGTACGCCGGTGCACTCACCGGTGCGTGGTGATGGTGCTTGTGATGGTGATGCCCATGATGGTGCTTGTCATGTGCCGTTGTGGGGTCCACTAGAAGGGCCACTGCTACCACCACCATGGCCAAAGTGAGTATCTTGATGCAAGGTGCCATGGTGAATAATTTAAATTTGAATAGTGTTTGATAAATTGGAGACCTTGCGAATGTGAGAAGGTGGTGCTTAATGGTGCAGTGTATTTATAGTCAAAAAAGAATTTTGGAAGATACACTGAAAAGATATGGTAATCTGATAAAAATGGCAAGTATTAAGTTCAAATGATTTTGGTTTTCTGTATATTGGTGGCTTTTCCTTATATATAGTTGTTTGATTTGGCATGTTGAATAAATCAATCTTTGAAAAATCTTGGTTTGTTTGAGGCCGAGAAATGCAATAAAAGCTTTCTTTATTTGTCCTACTAACAAATAAATGGTCAGCGGATTGTAATTCTTCAAATCAATACTATGAACCGTAGATTTTTTTTTTTTTTTTTTTTTTTTTGTAAAATCATGGTTCTATTATTGAAGAATTAAGAGGTATCATTTGACAATGTGTTATTGTGATAATGTAGACAATAAATTAAATTAAATTATAAATTGAAAATAAAAAAAGAAAGTTTATAGATATTTTATTAGACATATTGATAGTTCAAAAATTAAATTTGATGTTTCAAGAATTGTTAATTGTGAACTATCAAAATTCTAAATTACTTGGCTACGATGAAACATACGTTATTTTTTTCTATATAAATATTATAGGTGGACAATGTAGATCATTATTAGATTTTAAATTTTAATTTTATCTTTAGAAACTAATAAAATTGTCAAACTATAAAATAACTAAGCCAGAAATGCAAGTAAAATATATAACTTGGTCATAAGTTAACCTGGGCCGGGCTATTTCAGGCCTATGAATCAATTATTTTGTGGGCTGGACTGAAGTCAATTCTGGAGTACTTTTTACTTGGTTTTTTTTGTGCATGCATGCTAAAATTTCCATTTATGTAAAAAATTTGATTTTAAGTCTTTGTAGAAGACACATATCATTACTGTTAAATTAATTTTCCAGTGACTACTCTCTATATTAATTCAAGCTTTTAGGGTTCATGAGGGACTAAAAGTTTGTTTTCCAATAACCCTATTTTTTTTTTGTAAGTCCCATCCACAAGCTAGAGCATGAGATTGAATGAGGCCATGGTATTTTGCAATGTGCAAATAGGTCCGTGATATGAATCTATATTTTTATTTTTAAAGTTCAACAGTCAATCTAAATTATTCAACATGATATATCACGAACATGTATTTGGAGACCACATTTTATATATATATTTTTTTTTTAATCTTCGTACTATTTTTTTAGATAAATAGACAATCGTCTGATTTAAAAGTTATGGACCATCTGAAAATAGTAATCTCCAACCTAAACAAAAATAATATTTTTTTTAAATATAAAATTCTTTAAATATATTTGTATGTGGAGATCATGTTGATCATCCCTCTTAAAGCAGGCTAGCAGAAATATATATGCAGGCCACCAAATTTAGCATACCTCTTAAAGCAGACCAACCAATAATTCAAAGTTTGTCCTACGATTTTTTTAATCAGAAGTTAGGAGGATTGTATGATGTAAAAGTATGACAAATAGAAAACTAGTACCATCCCTGTTACTTGAAGGATATTTCTTTATTTTTTTCATATTAAAGTATCCACCCACCAAAGAGAAGAGAGAGTTTAAAATATAAAATTTACCATAAAGTTTGACATCATAAGAGACTACAAAAATAAATTTAGAGTTTTAGACACATTACCATGCAAAGAGAGTTAGAATCCTGATTGAAAGATAATCCATTTCTTTCTAACTACAGTGTTTGGAGTACTGTTCCTCCAATCATTCCAACCAATAACCTGTTTATTGCACTTTTGTGACAAACAGACAATGCCATTTAACTGGGCCTCACACTTGAGTAGAATACTACTACTCTTAATAACATACATGTTCTTTGTTTAATTTGGAAAAATGTCCAGTTTGCTTGTTCCGACTCCTATAACACCAAAATAAAAGTAGCTGACAGCAAGCAAGAGACTTCCAAATTGTAAGCTAGCTAGTTAAAGGTGTTGATTTTTCTATGACAAAGGGACAATTCCGCAAATATAAATATTTTGCTCAAGTGGTTAGCTATAAATATGGGCATCTCCCTCCTTTGTATTATGTGGAGCCCTTAATGAGGTTATGGTACTTTGTAAATTATGGATCAGCTCATACTATGAATTTATATTTTAAAGTTTGAACAGTCGGTCTAAACTGCTCAACATATTTTTTATATAAAAATATAATTGGAGACCGGAGTTTATTAATTTTAGATATTTTTTACTATTTAAAACACTACTTTTAGAAGGTCCGGATTTTTTTCAAATTAGATGATTTTTCTACTTTTTTTAAATATAGTAAAAAAAAGCTCTAAAAAGATATAAAATTTGGTACATTTTCATATGAAAATCTTGTTAAAAAACTTTGAAAACAAAAATAAGAATCTATATATAGTACGGATTGATGTGAGCTTTGCAAAGCACGGTAGCCTTTTATATCTCAAACTCCCTTTTAAAATTTTGACTACAGATTTCACAACCGAAGAAAGAAAACGAGTCCAGATCTGAATCTAAAAGAAAAAATAAAGAATCACCAAGTAGCATGACACCAATAGTTTTATATGTCCTCTGTACAACTTCATCCACTAGTTACCAAAAAAGTAACGAAAATTTATAAACCAAATTCAAAATATGAGCTATATTCATAAATGAGCGCCATAGTACGTTCATACAACAACCCCCTCTTATTGGGTTGTGTTGTAAGAATGTAAACAGTACATCTCAATAATCAATCATACATTATTTATACGTATGCATATGGTTATTATGCCTAATCCAAATCCACATGTATACACCCTTCAAGAAGCACACTCTTAATACTGTCAACAATATTCTCCATTTGTTCCCTCGAATGGAGAGGAGCAGGGTACACAAAAGCGCAATCCAATTGACCATCTCTTATCATATCAAAGACCCCCATAGAGGGACCGATACCACGAGTAGAAGCACAACCCACATAATCCTCTACGCCTAGACTCTTTTGCATATCACATGAATCGTACAATATCGGTTCTTCAAACACAGATATGAGTGCGGTACGAAGAGCAGAAGCGGTGGTAAGATGGGGATTTTCAATTGCCTTGCACATCAAGAAATTTAGCTCAGATAAGTCTCTCAGGTGTTTTCTATTAGAAATGGAGTCTGAATAGGAGTCGTGGCAACGCTTCGCTAGTTCCCACAAGCCTTCGCCTCCAGTGATTGTATGTGTGTTTGTAATTGCGGAGTAATAGAATCCTACATAATGTTAGTCGAATTTTGTTATTGGACCAAAATGAAGAGGTATCAAAAGAGATGGGGGCAATTTGTAAAAAAGGAATAATAGCATATTACCACATTTTTTTTCTTGGTCAATTAGATGTTTTTAATCTTTCAAAAAAAAAATATTCACAGACATCAACATGTTTTATCCATTACACCATTATTTCTACTAAATTGTTAACAGATAGTAAATGAGGTACCAGCATTGTGCTTATCAAGAGGAGGTTCAAGATAGTTCCGACAATCAATTAGTGTCACTACAGAATAGGTTTCACTCTGGCCAGCCACCAGCTGCTTTGAGGAGCGTGCAACAACAAGTGCAGCACCTGAGAATGCTCCACACAGCTTAACTCCCCTTTCCTTGCATTCCTAATATGCACACACACAAAAAATCTCCAAATTTGAAGTTCATTGGAAATTTTGAAATTTGAGGCAGATCATAGGAGAGAATTAAACTACCCATAATTCTCTTTTGTGGTATTTTGATTCTCACCGAGGCAATTATTGAATTTGTAGCAAATAATTACAGTTGTATAGTACACATAATCTTTTTTGAAAACTTGGTAGCAGCTACTAAGGTTCGTGAAGGGGAATCGAACTATCGACCTTTGGGTATAACAACTCTAAGATATTTTTCTAGCTAATTGTGCTACCTCCCCTTTCTCGTATAGTACACATAATCAAACACCTCAAATTATCACAAATTGGAGACTCTTACACCTCAAATTACTAAAGATGAATAAACAAAATACTTTTGCTAAAGAAACTTACACTAAGGAGGATGTCAGTCTCTTCTTTTGTAAAAACAAGCCTTATGACTTCTGATCTCCGTACCGAATCGGTATCTTCAAATTGAAGAGTGCAAGACCTGAGACCATTTAAAGAATACCCAAGTATATCCTTCCCTCTAGTCCAAAATGGTTTATAAGTATCTTGTTTTGGTACCAAATCCTCTAGCCCTGCCTTGATCGCCACCTCATCTATACCACCTTTCCTCCCTGTACCCTCTCTCCCAATTAAATCCATCAACTCCATTATTATGCTGGCAGTAGATGTACGGTCACATGCAGCAGTATGAAATTTCATCGCCAAAATGGACTCGTCCAGTTTGGGCGACTCGTAAATTGTGGCGAAAAAAACCGGTACTGTTTCATCTGGGTTGGGATCCGACCACGGGTTTTCGTTGAGCTCCAGTTCGAGTAAAGAGTGGAACGGGGAGGGGAGTGATTTGGTGTTAATGGAGATAGACGGTGAAGGCGGAATGGAGAAGAGAGGAGGGGAGTCATGGGGGAATGACAAGTGGGACCGGAGGATGGGGTGGTTGATTTGAAGCGTGTAGAGAGCGGATTGGAGAGAGGAGATGGGGATGGGCTTGGAGAGGAGAAGTAAGAGAACAGTGGTGCCGGTACCACCCGGTACGGAACGACACCAGCTGTGCTCTGTACCGCTTACTGGCCGAGAGACACGCTCCAGTTCATCGGCCATTGCACTTGTTTCAGTTTGGGTGTCAGCCTCCATGTGTCTGTGTTTGTGTTTCTGTTTGTGTGTGAGAGAGAGAAAAAGAGAGATGGGTTAAGGAACTAAGGATTGGATGAATGGTTTATTATATTGAGCAAAAGGTGTTTGTTTTGTTTGTTTATGATGTTGTCAAAAGTGGCTGTTGTTGTTTGGTTATACTGTAGACTGTAGGATTAGAAATAAGTGAAGAGTAATGTAAAACACGTCTCGCCTCTACGATAGGATATTTTGTTGGATTAAAATGACCGACAGTAACTCAAATTTTGAGTTTATATATGGACCGTCAGTGCTGTTTTGACTAGGCATTCCACTTCGGACTGGATTGGCTGGATTCTGATCGGACGGTTCGAATCTAAAATCAAAATTTGAGATACTTTAGGGGATTTGGACTTCATTTTGTTTCAGAAGAACCAAGTATGGTTGGTCCTCATGTGTGTCACTATCTATGCCTAGTGTTATTCTCTTATTCTTATCGTAATCGTATCTATGTACGGGAACGGCAGTGACCTACCGTCGGTTGAATTCACATCTGATTTCGTCCTTTCAGCATGCATAGATTCCCGAATACCGTATTAATTGCTATTTATTATGAAGATAATAGAACCTCGTGTATTATACAGCGATAACACAATTGTGTAATGCAAGTTAGCGCACAGAAGATCTCAATCTCTCAAGCAATAATTTCCTTCATTAGGCCTATATGGATCGACCTAGATAGGCGTACTGTATCTTCTTGGGCCAAAGCCCATTAAAAAACCAATTGACATTCCCTTCTTTATTTCTACTCTCTTCTGTTCACTTTGCTTTTCTTACCTGGCGAATCTACAGAGGTAACATAGTCATGGCGCGGAGAGCACTCGAAGCTTCTTCCTCCCTCTCATATCGCCTCCTTTTCTCCTCTACAATCGCTCTTTTGACCAAACCAATTTCTTCACCTCTGTACGATTCGATCAGGTATGTGCAAACGCTAGCATATGAGGAGATACAAGCTTCACCAAGCAAGCCCTTTAATCGCACCGCCTTCGTTTTCCACGGTCTTCTTGGATCGGGTCGAAATTGGCGCACTTTCTCGCGCAGCCTCGCCACTGAGCTCGAGAAACGATCTCCGGAAAATGGTACCTTTCATTTCTATTTTCATCTTTCTGATTAGATAACAAGGAAATAAGGTTGCTTTTTGGACATGTTATGTTCAATCATGAGATTTGAAATTGTCACAGCGCTGGTCTTCCTGCTTTTGTTCGATATTTTTATTTTGCACGCAGTGTGATAAATACATAATGAAATACAAATTAGAAAAGAAATTTCAACTCCAAATTACTCAAAATTGTTAGAAATGTTTCAGGTACAAGACAAAATCTTCTATGTAACATTATTGGATGTAAAATGTGACGTGGGGGAAGTCATCAGTTCGAACCTGATTATCCCTAACCTAAAGCCAATCTGAGTTGTTCTATTTGGGCCCAGTTCAGATAATAATTCAATTGTGTTAAACCTTTTCTTTTGAACAGAATGGAGATTTGTTTTGGTGGATCTAAGAAACCATGGGAGATCAGCCCAGATAGAAGGCCTTAAACCACCTCACAACATCTCCAATGCGGCAAAAGATGTTGCTGATCTGGTGAAGTTACAAAATTGGGCCTGGCCAGACGTAGTGATTGGCCATTCTATGGGTGGAAAGGTCGCTCTTGATTTTGCTACTAGCTGTGCTCGTGGAGATTATGGCCAATCAGCTGTTTTTCCTAAGCAGGTACTTGTACTCACTGTGTACTTGCAGACAAAATTTTGAAAGCTCGTATATTCGATCTGAATGGTTTAACATGACCTCCATATGAAAATGTACTTGCAGACTATGTTTTACATTTCTTTTTATTTGTTACTATTTTTTTTTATATAGGCAGAAAATCATTACTTTTGAATGGTCTAGAATATTTAGATCAAGTGATTTTCTACCTATCTAAAGAAATAGTACAAAAAAATATAAAATTTGATCAATAATTACATCTTCATATGGAAATCATGCTGCACGGTTCAGATCGATTGTTTGGTCTTTGAAAATGAATATATCAATCCGTAGTACTGACCAATCAATGCTATGCATAGTACCATAGCCTCAATCTTTTTCATTATTGATTAATTATTACTATAAAAAATGCAAATCTAACAAAGATTTGGGCATTAATCACTGGAACATTAAGTCTACATGAGGTATTATATGTGATGATATATTATGTACTAGTTTACTTCTAATGGTGAGTAGAACTTGTTGCAGAGCAGCTGTGGGTGTTGGATTCAGTACCTGGAGAAGTAATTACAGAGAATGCTGGTGATGAAGTAGAGAAGGTTTTGCTCACCCTTAGGAGCCTCCCTTCACACCTGCCTTCTCGCAAGTATACCATCTCCCCTCCTTGTTTTGATACAAGTTATTGATTGGTCACATCATACAATTTATGTGGTTAATTCATTTTGTTTGCTATCATTTTAACGTGTCATTATATTTGTATCCTCAAACCCCTAAATCTTAATTAAGCCCTAACACTGAGGACTATTTTCTTTGTACCTCACTGTGTTTATGTCGATATCGTTTTTCTAATTATTTTTTTCTGTTCTATTGAAAAAAAAGGTGGGTTGTGGATCACATGCTGAGCCTCAGTTTTTCCAAGACACTGTCAGAATGGATTGGTAGCAACTTGAAGAAATCAGGAGAGGGTGTTGTTTGGTCGTTTGACCTTGATGGTGCCATCGACATGTTTACTTCATATAGGTACAATATCTAACAATTTCATTCTTCTTAACAACAATGCCTCTGAACAACCAACCAACTTTTTTTGTTTTCTGTGATCAACCGCTTGAAAAACTCTTGAAAGCATTTAATTGGGGTAAAGATTTTAACAGAGCAGTTTTGACTTCATGCAGCACACTAACCATATACAGTGTTGTTTTGATTCCATAGTTCGTGCACTGCATGAAGCCAAAACTGCTCAGTTAAAATAGTTACCTTAACAGGAAGGTTAGACAGGTGCTTCATATATTGTTCTGACTGGGTGTTTTCAAAACTTCAGATTTTTTATTGCAGTTTGGCAGTGTTGATCAAAGTAAACACCATAGAACTAAAATTTTCTCACCTTGAGTTATATGTTCTTGTTTAAATTAATCAAACAAAGCAATGAGCTATTGGGTTTTTTTCATTTCAATACTTAAGGTGTTTGGTTGCAGTTTGGTAGTGTTGGATCAAGGTAAATAACGTAAAACTAAAACTTTCTCACCTTGAGTTATATGTTCTCGTTAAAATACATTGAACAGAGAAATGAGCTATTGGCCTTTGTTGGAACATCCACCGAAGGGATTAGAGATTGCAATGGTACAAGCAGAAAAAAGTGACAGGTGGCAGCCTCATATACTGCAGAAATTAGAGGCATTCTCGAAAAAGAAGCACATATCCCCTGAAGAAGGGAAGGTTTCATTTCATGTTCTCCCGAATGCTGGTCATTGGGTTCATGTAGAGAACCCTAAGGGATTGCTTGAGATAATGACCCCAAATTTTTTGTCTTAGATTGCACTTGACAAGAATAAGTAAATGTGATTGAATTTTGACATTAACTCTTTTTTTTTTCTACAATTGTTTCACATTTGTTATCTGCCACGTTACTATTGGATGTGTTGTAATTTGATAATAAGTCATACCTCTGTATATGATGGTCGAGATTTGAGAGAGAGCATCGCAATTCACTGGCGAAAGGAAAATGCACACTAGTGAAAACCTTTCCTCAGTATTACTTTCCAATTTTGTTTTTTTAATCTATAACACCATAAAAGATAGAATTCCCCATTCCCCCCCCCCCCCCCCCCCCCCCCCCCCCCCCCCCCCCCCACCCACAGCCGCACACCATATATTTCAACAATTTTTTATTTATACCAGGAGCGTTAAATAATTTAACGGTTGAAATTTGTGTTGACATTCTGACCGTTAATAAACAAATAAATAATTAATTAATCAAAATGTATATTTCAATTAGATACTTGTCTTTTAGATTTTTGTTGTGTCATTTTCAACCTCAGCCTCAGTAGTTTTATATAGAAAAGTGTTTTTTGAAGTTTGATAGTTTCAAATTGAAATATCTTTTTTAAATGTTTATATGTCAATCAAGAAACGAAAATCAAATTCCTCCCAGTAATTGCATGGCTTCTGTTCTGACAAGTGCATCTCTGTGCAAAACATGGTTTTTCATTTGGCACGTATTCTTAGAATAAGTGAAGGTTAGAATTCAAGTTATCTAATTATTTAATATTTATAAGAGAATTTTCTACTTAAATTTTGGCACCAGTTTCTCTTGTATTTTGCGAGTAACATAATAAAAATGAAGCTGTTACCTGCTGTGTTTGACTGCAGACTTGGAAGGGCTGCCCTTTTCACTTGCTTTTAATTGGCTGAATGTTATTCTTTAAATTTGATATATTAATGTTCACATTAAAACGTGTTTGATATATTAATATTCACATGTGGTGGGTCCAGGTACAGACACGTACCCATTTGTTTTATATTCTGATTGGTTTTTGTTCATTGGATTGGTGCACACCAAACGTATTTTTACCTGTACCAAAAAAAAATAATAATAATAATTAGTGCGCACATTTAAAATGCGCATTACTTATGTGCAGTATGTGTATCAAATTGGTATGTCTTTTGAGTATGCACATCAGCTCAGTTTGATGTGCGGACTGAATGTGTATGAGTGGTAAATTTTGAAATGCGGTGATTAAAATGGTAATTGTTTAATTACGATTTTGAGGTGTCAGCTAAAAAGATTTCGGCTAAGGTCCGAGGGGCGATCTTGACCATCTAAAATCATATCACCGAAGGTAAATCAAATATTGAGTTTTAATGCAGACCGTCTCATCAGATTTGGCACGAAAATTGAAGAGAGCCGTGCATTGCCCGGTCTTCATCGGACGGTCTTGATCCAAAAACAAAATTTGAGCTACTTCAGAGGATCCGGACTCATGATATCTAGATCTCTGGGGCCTTGCGGTGGTGGAGGCGTGGAGCCCGCATATTACATTTCAAAATTAAATCATACACCCAGTGCACCAACGTATAACTTATAGACACTCATGGTTCCCTTTATAAATCTTCATTTCAATCGCTGGACCACTACACCGCGTCTATACAGAATATTCTTCGGGGAAGACAAATATTATCGTGTAAGATCATCTGGGGTCTTACGATTTACGACCGTCGGAGGGGTGAAAACGGAGCAATGCTGATATCATATCTATATCTGTCGGATAATGAGCGGATACTAATACGGATACAGATAGTAAATAAATATTAAAATTCAAAATCAAATTCACTTTAAACAGATACGGATACATAATAGATAATCTTCGAATATTAATACAAAACGAATAATTATCGGATAATTAAATTATATAAACTTTAAAGCATAAGTACTAATTAAAAAATATGAAAAAAAAAACACAAATCAGAAATAAAATAAAAACTTTAGAACTTTTGGAATAAAATAAGAACGAAATTAATCGGCCCACAATTACGGCCCATGCAGCAGAGCTTATAAAAAGAATATCCGATCGGAGCTCATGAAATTAGTTAGTTCCCACGAAGTTATTGGGAAAAATATTTTATGTGCAAGGCGATTATTGGAGACACCACCGAAGACGGCGGTTGGCAGGTAGTTCGACGCAGGAAACCTTACCCAACCAACTGGCGGCACTCCTCCCCTCCTATCCCGGCTACCAAACCCTACATACCTTATTCCACTTCTTCTTACTCCCAAATCGTACGTAAACCACCACAACCGGCCATGCATCCCCCCAAACCTCATACACCACCCTCCATGCCAAAACCTACTCCACCACCCTCTATTCCAAACCAACAACCCAACACTACTGTCTTCTACGTCTCACCACATAGCCCTTCAAGGCTTCGCTTCCCACCATCGCATACCTTCCCGGAATGGAAAGGGCAATGCTTTCGGTGTTGCCGGACAGGCCACTCTGCGGCAAAGTGTAGAAACCCAAAACGATGTGGCCGTTGTTGGTCCTATGGTCATATCGGTTCTGCTTGTAAACAAGACATTGTTGCCCCTCCTCCACCAAGGCGAACAACTCCATTACCAGCCCCCCAGAATTCGGAACCTAGTTTTGAAGAGCTCCTCACGGGATCCTACCCGTACAGGGCGCCGGAAATGCCGACTGATAGACCCATTAGTTTGCACTGTTTTATAGAAAGAGACCTAGAATACTTTGAAGAGCTTGATAGGCTAAAACAGGCGGTGGTTATGTATACCTCCGGGTATCAAATGGACTTGAGTGTAGACAATGCTATAACTTTTGTTTGTCGCACAAATAAAGTTCAAAAGGAAGAGATTAGGGTGTCTCAAATGAGTGGATCCAGATTTCTCATTGTTTTACCCGAAGGCCTTCATCCGAATACCTTCATCAATGCCACTCCTCAGGATCTCTGAGATGATGGTATCACTTTCCAGCCTTGGACTCCGCTAGAAGACGCTTCCATAAGCATTCCGACCTACAAAGTATTGCTCAGGCTGGTTGGTCTCCCGCCACCATTACACAGAGAGAGATACGTCAAACAGGCGATAGCACGTTTTGGTGTTTTTCTAGGCTCAGTAGAACCTGAGAACCATTCTTCCATAGCTTCGTGGTTAGTAGCTGTTGGAGTTGATGACCTCTCTCTAGTTCCCCCGCAACTGGTTGTGCATATCGAGGGTCTGATGTATTTTGTCCAGGTGTATGCTGAAGCTTACAAAAGGGTGCCTCTATACACTACTGAGGATATGCCATAGCAACCAAAGATGTATCGCCGGCCAATTCCACCCCCTCCATCTTCCTCCTCATCAGATGATGACACAATGATAGACCACCACGAGCTAATCCCGATGAGCACTCGGGTTCTTCGTGAAGTCTGCCGTGGTCGGACGGCCGAATCCCTACCACCAGAACTCTGGCAGTTTGCCACCATGGAGGAGATTGAGATGCAGGAAATTGAGTTTCCTACACAGGATATGGCCACAATAGATCCCAGCACACAAATCACACAGAATCAGCAACATTTGAATATCCCTCAAAGTCAGCAATCCATACCTCAACGGATAATTGATTTACAAGTGACACCATGTATTTCCTTAGATGAAGCGAGTCAAAAAGAAAGGCAACCAAATCCAGTCCACGCTGCCAACACCACAACCGATCACAGCAAATCCCCACATAAATCTCCACACTACCCTACCATAATAGACCCGCCTACCAGGAAAACAACACCTGAAGATCAGCTCCTATCACAGAATGAAATGGGTCAGTCCTCCTTGGCATCTGACTTGCATCAAGGTGGGAAGGGCAGAATTCAGCCACAAAGAATTCTTCTACGTGGTGAATCTTCCACATTTAACAGCCAATCATCTCCAAACACGAGGCGGATTCCTTCCACAAATTTAGACCATTCCAAAATTGTTAATACAGCTGCACAAATCCCGAAGCGGATTGATTCCTTGGAGAAAGGGGTTTCCAAAAAAAACATGCGGCCTATTCTACCTCCCATCCCTCTACCTAAGCCGAAGGGCCGTCCTATTGGACCTCTTAAAGGCCCGTTATCATCAAAATATAAGTGGACCAGACAAAAGGCTCTCACTGTTTCATCAAGCAGCCAAGTTATTAAAAAAGGCAAGGACACCCAGAGGCCTAAACCAAAGAGTACGCATTCTGTTGCACCTGGCCCATCAACAAGAGTAACTGGAAAGCAAAAAGAGTCCGAACAAGCACAACTTTCACTTAACCCAGAAGGCTTCTACGAGGTCCAAGTCCATTATGAGCATGTAGCAAAATTAGCTTCGGCTTGTGGATTTAAAAAAGAGACATAAAGGAGATGATAGCTCTTGATAATGAACAGAGAAGGATGCAAGCAACAACGGCTCATGCCGACAATGAGATGGTTACAAGGGAGGAACCCGAGTTTGAAATGGGCCGATTTGATCCGGACACAAAAGATGAGTTGTCTTCCGGTGAGGAAGAATGACTGTTGTGTTTTTTGACAATAGTAAAGCTGTTCTTTGTTTCCTAATGGTATACAAACTTAAAAAATTAAACGTTCTCTCGTGGAACTGTAGGGGTTTGGGGTGTCTAGAAAAATGTGATGTTGTAAGAAACGTGTTGAGACAATCCCGATGTGATGTATGCATGATTCAAGAAACCAAATGGAATGAACTAAATTTTAATTCTTATTCCCGGCTTCTCCCTACTTATTTTGATAGAAATATTGTTGTGGTACATGCTCATAACTCTGCTGGGGGAATATTAATTGCATGGAATAGAGCATACTTGTTGTTGAACTCATGGGTTACAAGGCACTCATGTACTGTTCATCTACAACAGTCAAGCACTGGAGCTACCTTCTTGGTGACAAATGTTTATGGTCCCTCTAATGATTCACAAAAGCCAGCTTTCATTAGAGAGCTTTGCTATATAGCGTCCCTGGTGCAACATCCATGGATATTAGGAGGGGATTTCAACCTAATTAGATGGATGATTGATCGGTCAAGTCTTAATATCAACTTTCGTCTTATGTCGTTATTTAACGATTTCATACGAGACACGGCTCTCATTGATGTCCCTCTAAAAAATAGGCGGTTCACATGGGCTAACACCAGGCCTATTCCATCTCATTCAAGGATTGACCGAATTCTAGTGGACTCCACTCTCTCCCTGCAGTTCACTAACCTCTCCCTAAAGGCTCTACCAAATGTGGTTTCAGACCATACACCTCTCCTATTGAGTTGCTCTAATGACCCGTCCCCACGAAGAAACTACAAAATGGAATTTTTTTGGATGACAAACGCAGCAGCTACTCAGATTATAAAATCTGGATGGAGAAACATTTCCAAAGTAGGGGGCAATGCGCAAGATGCATTGACTGCTTTCGGGCAGAATTGCAAACGGGTACATACCGAATTGAGGAAGTGGCATTGCTCAAACTTCACAGAGATTGAAAAACAATTAACTATGTGTAATAATACTGTGTTGTTTTTTGACCAAATTGAGGAACACAGATTATTAACAAATTATGAGTGGCGGTTTAGGATTATGGCTAGAGAAAGGGCTTACCAATTAGCTGGTATTATTGAATCTCGGTGGCAACACCGATCCCGATGTAGGTGGTTGCGAGTTGGCGACAAAAATTCCAAATTCTTTCATGCCTTTGCATCGGCTAGGCATAGAAGGAATAAAGTTCCCTCCTTACTTGTTAATAACCACTTACTTGTAGAAGATGTACCATTCCGGAAGGCATTTAAGAACCAAATGGAAGCACTACTGGGAGTAGATAATGAGGTACTTCCATTCAAACCCGAAGTGCTATACCCAACAAGCCTAGACCTATCCTCACTACAAGAGCCATTTACTGAATTGGAAATACAAATGGCGGTCAAACAGTTAGCACGGCTCAAAGCTTCTGGACCGGATGGGGTTATCAATGAATTTTTACAAGTGCATTGGCAGGTAATTAAATCAATTGTTATTCGAATCATACATGGTTTCTATAACCATGATATTGATCTGACCAGTATTAACCAAGCAAATATTACTATGGTACCTAAAAAGGAGGAGCCCAGAGAAGTTGGGGACTATCGACCAATTAGTGTTATGAATGCGGTACCTAAATTAATCTCTAAATTGCTGGCTAACCGGCTAAGAGGTTATCTACCTGACTTGATATCACCTACCCAAACAGCTTTTATCCATGGACGGCAAATAACTGAAAATTTCAATGCGACTCGAGAAATATTACATCATATCTCTAAGAATGGCAAATCTGCGTGTTTCATCAAGCTAGATTTCAAAAAGGCGTTCGATTCCATAAACTGGAACTTTCTGAAAATAGTCATGCAAGTGCGTGGTTTTCCAATAAAATGGATTAAATGGATTGATATGTTATTTTCCACTGCTTCCTCTAGAATAGTTATCAATGGAGGTGAGTCAGATTTTTTCACACACCGCTGCGGGCTACGGCAAGGAGACCCGCTGTCTCCCATGTTATTTAATTTAGCCGTTGATGTGTTACAAAAATTCATCCAGGCTCTTAATGGTTTGCATAACAGTCGAATTTCAACTAAGTTGCGCCAACCGGTTATCATGCATCAATATGCGGATGACACGGTTCTAATTACAAACTCATCAATCCCTGCACTCATCTCTCTTAAGCTTATGCTTCAGCTCTTCACAGCTGTATCTGGGTTGCAGATTAATTTCAACAAGAGCTCCTGGATACCACTAAATCAGGATTCTGAACAGATCACGATCATATCGGCATTGTTGGGATGCACCAAAACAGATTTTCCTGTTACTTATCTGGGCCTCCCACTGACGATTAATCGTCCAACAAATGCAGCCTTCATGCCATTAATTGAGAGATTGGAGTCCAAGCTCGAAGGATGGAAGTCAAAACTCATTTCAAGAGGTGGCCGACTACTATTGATGAATGCTGTATTAAATTCGGTGCCAATTTATTTTTATGGGATCCTTTCTACTGCCAAGGTGGGTGCTCAAAAGAATCAACAAAATTAGGAGGTCATTTTTATGGGGCAGGTCTCAAGGTAGGAGAGGAATATCCTTAATCAATTGGGGTGTTGTTTGTACACCAAAACAATATGGCGGTATGGGAGGGGCAGATTTAGAAAAAAGGAATTGGGCTTTGCTTCTCCGATGGTGGTGGAAACTCTATCGGCACCAAGATTCACTGTGGGCCCGAACAATTATTACCACTCGCTCGATCACGGCTCAACGATACAAGCACCGAGTATGGAAAGTCCAAGGTTCGTTTTTTTGGAATCAATTATTAAAATTGAGACCATTGTTCGACTTATGCACTTCCTGGATGGTTGGTTCAGGGGCTTCCATTTCTTACTGGTTTGATAACTGGACCGTACCAACTATGTCCTCCCGAATAGCACCACTTCAAGGAAATCAGACTTTGTCTCTACAGGAGACAGCTACAAGGGGTTTACCATATTTTGACAGTATAGGATCGGAGGCAGAGGACCAATTACAGTGGAATTTGACAACTTCCAAAACCTATTCCGCTGATTCATTTTACAAGATCATTTCCACTTTAGGAAGAACTATAGATGGCCTTCCTTTCACATGGCAATTAAAAATTCCACCTACTGTCAAAGTCTTTGCCTACCTATGCATACAAGACAGGTTATTAACCCATAAAGTTTTGAGACGAAGGGGCATACAATGTGCCCGGAACTGTGTGCAGTGCCAGAATTGTTCACTTGAAACAGCACAACACCTGCTATTTCAATGTGAATACGCGGTTTCTTTCTGGAGTAGATTTAAAGTGCATTTGGGATATAACATTTTGCATAGAGGTGATTCAGTTAAAGAGACGGTAACCCGGTCTTATAAAAGAAGCCGTCACATGTTACCACGGAAGACATGGGGAGTATGGTTCTTCTCGGCCTGCTGGTTGCTGTGGAAGGAGCGGAATTGCAAGGTGTTTGACAACAAAAGTATTCCACCAACTCTTCTAGCTGAAAGGGCATACACAGAGGCTCGGTTGTGGTTCCAGTACTACTGAGATTACTAGTTGTTTTCTTTTAATTTTGTTGTTTTGAAGTTTTATTTTCTTGTACAACATCCTGATAGCTACTATCCGGTTTTCAAAAAAAAAAGAAATTAGTTAGTCCCACTATCATTAAGAAAAAAAATACGAGACAATTCTATATAACTCTGATTCAGTGTCAATTGAAAAGTTTGTATAATACGAAGACTCAGCCCGTATACGATTCTGTATTCAGACATTTTAGTCCATATTAATAAATTATCCGACCCAAACTAAACTGATTCGATCCATATTAATAAATTATCCTATTCAAATTAAACTGATTCGGATTATAGTTGAATACCTTATTTACAGATCCGAATTCAAAAATTATCTGATCCAAATTAAGTCCATATTAATAAATTATCCTATCCAAATTAAACTGATTCGGATTATAGTTGAATACCTTATTCAGATCCGAATTCGAAAATTATCCGATCCAAATTAAGTCCATATTAATAAATTATCTTCGGATTATAGTTGAATACCTTATTCAGATCCGAATTCGAAAATTATTAGATCCAAATTAAACTGATTCAGATTATAGTTGGATACCAAATTTGAATCGGATAATCCGGCTCTGTTTTAACCCCTACCGTCGGTCCATATTACATAAATATAGATCCTTCTAACCCCAACCCATCTTTCAATCTCTCTCGCGTTTCGCCTGGTCTCTCTCGCCGGCTCGCATGGAATTATAAGTTGTTTTAACGTTTTCGTTTGAATTTTGTTCAAAGTTTGTATTATTTTGTTTTATATTTCTATGCGCTAGTTATTACTTCCAGTTGTATAAATAATGATTTTGTATGAAATATTTTGTTTTTGGTCACTAGTACAGCGGTCCACGTAATTTTTTGTTTGTTTGTTATACTTTTTTGTAATTCACTGGAATCATCATATTACCGTTATCACTTAATAACAAGTTCGTAATCATCACTTATTTTCACATAAATAATCACTTGATAAGCAAGGACTTGTTACATATTTTGATTTTGACGTCCACCTCTCGCAACCGCCTCCTTCATCTCCGCCACCTCTTTGCCTCACCCTGTGCCTCGCTTCTCCAAACATCCTATGATCAGCAGATCGTAATTCTTGAAATCTATATTATGAACCGTAGATTTTTTTTTTTTTTTTTTTTTGTAAAATTATGGTTCTTTTATTGAAGATTGAAGAGGGGTCATTTGACAATGTATTATAGTGATAATGTAGACAATAAATTCAAATTAAATTAAAAATAATAAGGGAAGTTGATAGATATTTTATTAGACATATTGATAGTTCAATAATTAAATTTTATGTAATTTAAGTATTGTTTTATGTTTCAAGGATTGTTAATTTCGAATTTCTGAAATTTCAAATTAGTTGACTACGGTGAAACATACGTCAAATTTTATTACTTTTCATATATATTATATGCGGACAATTAATGTCGATCATTATTAGATTTTAAATTTTAATTTTATCTTTAGAAACTAATAAAATTGTCAAACTATAAAATAACTTCTTAGCCAGAAATGAGAGTAAATAACTTTTTTTTTTTGAAAAATAGTGGTATATACCACCGATTTCATTTGAAATTATAGCATATTTGACATAGTACCTAATTGATCTGATTTATATACAAAATGGCTAGCAAACTGGAGGCTAGCCCAAAAAAAACAAATAAGACCATAATACACAGATATTTAACAAAAGTCTGTGTAGAAAGATATTTAAAGAGCAAATAAAAATATAAGAGAGCTACACGGCTGTTTATATAATAATCCGTGTAAAAATAGTTATTATGCACGGATATTTAACTAGATGTACATGTAGAAAGAGTGATCATACACGATTGTTTATGTAAAACTCCATGTAGTTCTCCAAGGAATTGTACACGGTTGTTCATGTAATAATCCGTGTAGAAATAGTAATTATACACGGATATTAAGATAAACGTCCATGTAGACAGAGTAATCGTACACGGCTGTTTATGTGATAATCCATGTAGCTCGGTTATGAAGAGCGCCACTGGCAAGGAATCTTACACGGCTGTTTATGTAATAATCCGTGTAGAAATAGTAATTGTACACGGATATTAAGCTAAACGTCTGTGTAGACAAAGTAATCGTACACGGCTGTTTATGTGATAATCCATGTGGCTTAGTTATGGAGAGTGCCACTGGCAAGGAATCGTACATGACTGTTTATGTAATAATCTGTGTAACTCTCAATAATTGCACATGAGTAAATATTTGTGTATAAATATTCAGGAATTTCTACATCCTCACACTTCACACGACAGAAAATCCGTGTAGCTTCCATGTTTATGTCTGTGTACAATCACTTCTTCTGTAGTAGTGTGGGCTTGGAGAGGAGAAGTAAGAGAACAGTGGTGCCGGTACCACCTGGTACGGAACGACACCAGCTGTGCTCTGTACCTCCTACTGGTTGGGAGATATATATGCTCCAGTTCATCGGCCGTTGCACTTGTTTTAGTTTCAGTTTCGATGTCAGCCTCCATGTGCTTGTGTTTGTCTGTGTGAGAAAGAGAGATGGGTTAAGGAACTAAGGATTGGATGAATGGTTGATTACATTGAGCAAAAGCTACTTGCTTTTTTTGTTTATGATGCCAAAAGTTGTTGTTTGTTGGTTTGTAGGATTAGTAAGTACCTACGGGTTTTAATAAAAAAAAAAGAAAGAAAAGGGATTATTAAGTGAAGACTGAAGAGTACTGTGAAACACGTGTGGCCTCTGCCATAGTATATTTTTGTTGAATTCAAATCACCGAAAGCAACTCAAATTTTAAGTTTATATATGGACCGTCAGATCTGTTTTGACTCGGCATTCCAATTCGGACCAGATTGGCTGGATTCTGATCGAAAAGTTTAAATTTAAACTCAAAATTTCAGATACTGCAGCGGATCTAGAACTTCTATTTTGTTTCAGAACAACAAACTAAGGCTCTTCTGCGGTCCCCATGTGTCACCATCTATGCGGAGTGTTTTTCTCTTATTCTTATCTTATCTATGTACTGGAGTGGCTTAGCTTCAGTTGAATTCACATCTGATTTCGACATGCATAGATTTCTGAATACCGCATTGACATTTGACACTCCCCTTCTTTATTTCTACTCTCTTCTGTTCACTTTGCTTAACTGCCAAATCAACAGAGCCATGGTGCGGAGAGCACTCGAAGCTTCTTCCTCCATCTCATCTCGCCTCCTTTTCTCCTCTACAATTTTGACCAAACCAATTTTTTCACCTCTGCACGATTCGATCAGGTATGTGCAAACGCTAGCATATGAGGAGATACAAGCTTCACCAAGCAAGCCCTTTAATCGCACCGCCTTCATTTTCGACGGTCTTCTTGGATCGGGTAAAAATTGGTGCACTTTCTCTCGCAGCCTCGCCACTGAGCTCAGGAAACGATCTCTGGAAAATGGTATCTTGGTGGATCCCTCGAATTGTGCCTCTTTCATTTCTATTTTCATCTTTCTGATCAGACAACAAGGAAAATGATGTTGCTTTTTGGACATTTTATGTTCAATCATGAGATTTGAAATTGTCACAGCACTGTTCTTCCCGCTTTTGTTCGATATTTTTATTTTGCACGGAGTGTGGTAAATATATAATGAAATACAAATTATAAAAGAAATTTCAACTCCAAATTACTCAAAATTGTTAGAAATGTTTAAGGTACAACACAAAATCTTCTATGTAAACATTATTGGATGTAAAATAAGAAGTGGTGGAAGTCATCAGTTAGAACCTGATTATCCCTAACCTAAAGCCAATCTGAGTTGTTCTATTTGGACCAGTTCAGATAATAATTCAATTGTGTTAAACTTTTTTCTTTTGAAAGTACAGAATGGAGATTTGTTTTGGTGGATCTAAGAAACCATGGGAGATCAACCCAGATAGAAGGCCTTAAACCACCTCACAACATCTCCAATGCCGCAAAAGATGTTGCCGATCTGGTGAAGTTTCAAAACTGGGCCTGGCCAGATGTAGTGATTGGCCATTCTCTGGGTGGAAAGGTCGCTCTTGAGTTTGCTACTTGCTGTGCTAATGGAGATTATGGCCAATCAGCTGTTTTTCCTAAGCAGGTACTTGTACTCATTATGTACTTGCAGACAATTTTGAAAGCTCATATATTCGATCTGAACCGTTTGAACCGTTCAACATAATCTCCATATAAAAATGTACTTGCATACTATGTTTTACATTTTTTTTGAATTTGTTACTATTTTTTTTATATAGGCAGAAAATCATTACTTTTGAATGATCTAAAATCTTTAGATAAAGTGATTTTTTACCTATGTAAAGAAATAGTACAAAAAAATTCTAAAAAATGTAAAATTTGATCGATAATTACATCTTCATATGGAGATCATGTTGCACGGTTTAGATCGATCATTTGGTCTTTGAAATGAAGATATTGATCGTAGTACTGACCAATCAACACTAAGCATAGTACCAAAGCCTCACTCTTTTTCATTATTGATTAATTATTACTATAAAAAAGTGCAAATCTAACAAAGATTTGGGCATTAATCACTGGTACATTAAGTCTACATGAGGTATTATATGTGATGATATATTAAGTACTAGTTTACTTCTAATGGTGAGTAGAACTTGTTGCAGAGCAGCTGTGGGTGTTGGATTCAGTACCTGGAGAAGTAATTACAGAGAATGGTGGTGATGGAGTCGAGAAGGGTTTGCTCACCCTTAAGAGCCTCCCTTCACAACTGCCTTCTCGCAAGTATGTACCATCTCCCCTCCTTATTTTGATACAAGTTATCGATTGGTCACATCATACAATTTATGTGGTTAATCCATTTTGTTTGCTATCATTTTAACGTGTCATTATATTTGTATCCTTAAACCATAGTAGGAAATATCGGCCGATACCGATCCGTATCGGCCGATACGTATCGGTATCGGCCGTGACCGATCCGATACTGGTCCGATACTTGCGATAGTGTTTTAAAGAGCCTGAGCCGTATTGGCCGATACTGGCCCGATACTGATCTGATACTGGTCTGATACGTATCGGTATCGGCCGTGACCGATCCCGATACCGATACCGATATTTCCTACTATGCCTTAAATCCGTAAATCTTAATTAAGCCCTAACACTGAGGACTATTTTCTATGTACCTCACTGTGTTTATGTCGATATCATTTTTCTAATTATTATTTTTCTGTTCTATTGGAGAAAGGTGGGTTGTGGATCACTTGCTGAGCCTCGGTTTTTCCAAGGCACCGTCGGAATGGATTGGTAGCAACTTGAGGAAGTCAGGAGAGGGTCTTGTTTGGTCGTTTGACCTTGATGGTGCCATCGACATGTATTTTTCATATTGGTACAATATCTAACAATTTCATACTTCTTAACAACAATGCCACTGAACAACCGACCAACTATTTTCGTTTTCTGTGATCAACCGCTCGGAAAACCTCTTGAAAGCATTTAATTGGTGTAAAGAGTTTAACAGAGTAGTTTTGACTTCATGCAGCGCACTAACCATATACAGTGCTGTTTTAATTCCATAGTTCGTGCACTGCATGAAGCCAAAACTACTCTGTTAAAATAGTTACCTTAACTGGATGGTTAGACAGGTGCTTGATATATTGTTCTGATTGGGTGTTTTCAAAACTTCAGGTTTTTTATTGCAGTTTGGCAGTGTTGATCAAAGTAAACACCATAAAACTAAAACTTTCTCACCTTGAGTTGTATGTTCTTGTTTAAATTAATCAAGCAAAGCAATGAGCTATTGGGTTTTTTATTTCAAAACTTAAGATGTTTGATTGCAGTTTGGTAGTGTTGATCAAGGTAATTAATACTGTAGAACTAAAACTTTCTCACCTTGAGTTATATGTTCTCGTTGAAATACATTATTGAACAGAGAAATGAGCTATTGGCCTTTGTTGGAACATCCACCGAAGGGATTAGAGATTGCAATGGTACAAGCAGGAAAAAGTGGCATGTGGCAGCCTCATACACTGCAGAAATTAGAGGCACTCTCGAAAAAGAAGCACATATCCCCTGAAGAAGGGAAGGTTTCATTTCATGTTCTCCCGAATGCTGGTCATTGGGTTCACGTAGAGAACCCTAAAGGATTGCTTGAGATAATGACACCAAATTTTTTGTCTTAGATGCCCTTGAAAGGAATAAGTAAATGTTGTCGAATTTTTCGATATTCACTTTTTTTTTTTCTACAATTGTTTCATATTTGCTATTTGCCACGTTAACTATCGGTTGTGCTGTAATTTGATAATAAGTCATACCTCTGTATATGATGGTTGAGATTTGAGAAAGAGGTTCGCACTTCACTTACAAAAGGAAAATGCACACTATTAAAAACCTTTCCTCGGTATTATTTTCTGATTTTTTTTTTATCTATAACAACATATATAACAACATATTCTATAGCGGTTTGAATCGGTAATTTAGACTTTGAAAACGAAATATAAGATATGAGGTATGATGAATTAGGAAAGACATGCATGAGTATTATAACCTCCTTGAATTTCATTATGCTAATTTACCGATAAGTACTAAACTTAATTTATCTATTTAAGAATTGAAATATATTGTGTTACTTCAAGCGTCGTGCTCATATTTTGACCCAAAATTTCAATAAAAAAAATACAGTGTATATTATTAGAATCTGGGTTTATTGCATGGATAAAAATATTTGTTGCATGGGTATGTTGTATGGATACTCTGACTTGTTGCATGGGCGTGTCCATGCAACAACCCTCCCAAAAATGTCATTGCAACGAGGATTATTGCAACGGTATTTTTTTGGACTTGTTGCATGAAAAATCATTGCAATTGACAATTTTGAGAGATTGTTGTATGGATAATACATGCAACAAGTCGAAAATTGAGTAGTTGTAACGGGAGTTATTGTATCAGTATTTCAATGCAACAAGTCAGAATTCTAATAGTAATGTTTTAGTTTGAAGAAATTTACACTTCAGCTAAAAATAAAGAGTTCAAATTTTCTCAAAATAAGTGTATGTTCTTCGGAGTTCAAAATAATAGGCAAATCTACGTACGGAAGCTATGACCAGTCAATTGTAAAAAATTTAGTAGAAATAACTATAAGCAAGCTTAAAGGACAAAAATAATATTTTTACTCTTATTAAGCTATTATAAAAAAATAAATTAATTTATAGAGCTTGATAATTATATCCCAAACAAAATTTTCAAATTAGTTCTCTAAGTATTTAATATCTAATTTTTATTTTCAACATTAATATTCTAACATTTAAAATAACTTTATAACAGGAGAGTGCTATTCTACACGCTTAATTTGAATTCAACGCTGAGCTCTTTAAATTTCCATTTTATCCTTACTCTCTCTTTCCAATGTAATTAAAAAAAGGAGATGATACGATACAGCTAATAAACCAAGCGGGGCTGACTGTCCTTCCACTTTCTCTTTCTAACCCAATTAATAAAATAACCAATAAAAGAAATTAATAAAATAACCAATAAAGGAAATGAAAAAAAAGAACTAATAATTTAAAGCGTGTATAATTTTTTTCTTGAAGAAAAACCTCACTACTAGAATAATCGTTTTTTGCATGCCCAGCACCAGTTTTTTGCATGGTTGAGACGGCTCATGCAAAAGAAATGACGTTTGTTGATTTTTTTAAACTTGTTGCATGCGAATTCCCATGTAACAGGTATCGCATGCAATTGTATGAAGTGCAACCATGCAACTGTGTAATATTCAGTCATGCAAATGATTTTTGAAGGTCAAATACTGTAATTAATTCGAGTTTCATGCAATAACTCAACAACATGGCCATGCAACTACTTAAAAACTTAGTAGATATTATATTTAATTAAAAGTCCATGCAACAACTCAACCCCATTGTCATGCAACTACTTAACTCCATGTTTATATTATATTTTATTAAAGATCCATGTAAATAGTCCACTACCATTTGCATGCAAATATTTTGGATTGAAAGTTCTAAACAATTGTATGGGATTAGCCATGCAATAGTTTATTTCCTAGAGACAGATTCATTTTTGTTTATTAAACATCTCATTTTCAATGAAGCTTGTAATTAAAATTCACAACAACATGAATTTCAATGATTTTCTTTTTCAGAAAAGGAACATGATAATACAAATAACATAACATTATTTATTGATTATTATTTCATAAATACAAATATTTATTTTTATATTAAATAAGTTGTATTAAGTGAGATCAGTGTATTTTACGAATTTCATTAAATTGGCTTCTAGACATTACGTTTATTGCTTAGTTGAATCAAAATTGAATTGGAATAATTGAATCTGGAAATTGGGTTTTAATGAAGACACAGCGTAGTATTTAGCAAGTTGTGCACGCGGATTATGTTAATATATTCAAAACAGGTAAAGCTATGAAGTGTCAAAATTTCCAAAATAACTATGACCCACGCATATTATATAACCATAAGCCATCAAATTGAAGTATGGTATATAAAATCAAACTAGATTATCACATATAACCATAAGCCACCAACCTGTACCAGTCTAACGGTACCGGTCAATGTAAATTCAGGAGTTTATGTTGCATATAATTAGAAATCTTGAACCATACACAATTCAAACCACAAATAACTCATACGAGAAGCAACAGAAAAAGGGTACCAACTAGTTGCTGGTACCATTATATAATTGAGTATACAAAAGATTAAATAATTTTTTTTGAGTAGAAAAAGATTAAATAAGTGAGTGTACCATAAAATATTGCCTAAGATTAATTGCTTTGATAATTTCATTCTCAAATTTATGCAACGACTAGTACTGTGTGGTACCAAAACCCGTTATACTAAATGATAGCACAATATCATAATGTTATCTATTATTTTGATATAATTAAGAATTATTTAAACGACACAATCATGAAAGTAATATTACAAATTCACAGAATTTACAAAGTACACCCTCAGCCTTAATAAGTATACGATTTGGTCCCTCAATTTAATAAATTTATGTATGGGTCCTGTCATCACATATCCGTACCAGTTGGGAAATGCACCTGGTATAACACCTAATAGTAAAAACTGACAAACAAAACAAGGTTAAAATAACTAAAAGAAACATAATATGAATTTTAAGCATTTTGCATTTGCAAGATAACTGTATATTCTGTTTGAACAACTTTTAGCCCCTTATTTTCCCTCTGCCTTTTATTTTCTCGATGCTTGTTAGAATAGTTGAAGATCCCGGGACTATGCTGACTTTTTTTCTTAGTTCAGAATTGCTAAAAGATTGAATAGGGCTTAATTGCACATGATCAGTCTCTCAACCTAATTACTGGTAATTTACCCATTATACAGCCAGAACCTGAAATAATTTGGTTAACACCAGCCAGAAACCCACAAAATAGGCTAATCCAATTCAAGCTAGCTGGTTCATAACCCTAGATTGACAATATTATTGCACCATACCTGATTCTCATCGAAATCATCATCCACTAAACTGCTCCCTGTAGGAACATGAAAATCATCCATGTACTTGCTGGTTTGCACATACCACAGCCGAATAACCTGTAGAAAATTATTCATGAGAATTTTATTTTAATCATATAAAAACAGTACAGAGAGAACTGGAGGTTAGGTGTTTAGTTTTTTAAGTAAAAATGGGCAAGAAGACAACTTCATACAGAGATAACTTCTTTGAAGCAAATTGTCATACAGGTGGTGGGTTTATATTATTAATTCACTATTAGTTCACCATTTTGATCATAATATTACATGTGTAAACATAATTGAGTCGTAAAACACCATTTCCATGAAACTAGAACACCAGATAGCATATCAACCTTTGATTCGGCCATTTTTTTTTCACAACTTTTACCGGTCAACCTTTAACCGATCAACCTTATCACAACTTTTACTTAATCCAGCTTGATTTAAAAGCAAAAGGCAAACAAAAAGAGAGATCAAAATATAAGAAAACTTAACATTTAATTTTACAATTCCAAGCAAGGAAGAACAGCACGCATGCACACTTCCGGCGGGACTTGATTGCGTGGGGTGGGATCGGGACAGAGAGCGCCGGAGAAAAGCGATCGGGATTGACATTGGAAAAGGAGCACAAGAGGTTTTTGCTTTTTTGGGGTTTTAGTGGGAAATGAAAAGTTAGTAAATTTTCCACGGAAAGCATAATGGAGGGAAGTGAAAATATTGGGAGGGAAGTGAAGACATGAGCACAGATTAGAGTAGCGTGGGTTTGAGTTTAGAAAAAATACCCAAGTGTAGCAGAGAACAGATAAAACTCTCTGTATTATGTTGAGCCAGAGACACCGACTAACAAATTCATATCACCTGAGGTAACAAAATTTCTCTACTTTACACATAGGACGTCTGATCAGTTTTGGCACGAATATTGAAGGGTCCATTGCCTTTTCACCTACACAGAACTAAACATAAATATTAAGTTACCTCAGAGAAAATAGACTCCCTACCAAAATCTCTAAAATGGACACCTCCTTTGAAATCAATACCATTCATCCCCCATCGGATGACTATAATTTACAATTTTACAATTTAGATAATAATTGTACAGCAATTAATATAAAAAATAATTCAAAATAAATATTTTATATTTTTTTACATCTTATATGGCCAAATAATACTTATGAATGTCAATTTATATAATTTCATTGTTGTTTGCCTCTTAAAATTAAGCCAATAATTTTGAACCGTTCAATGTAATGTTATCAATTAACGGTTGATTTGCAATGAAATGAATCTAAATGTGTTTTAAAATGATCAGGAGAAAACTCTAAACACAAACAACACAAAATTTCTCTAGTTTGGTTATGTCTAAGTTTCGATCTAACGTGAGGTATTTATAGCCATTCGATGACACAATATTTTGTCAACTCGATGGATAGGTAAATGAAAATAAAATTTCATCAAACTTTGCTACAATGATTTTAATGTGATAATCTTTAATTTTAACGGTTCCGATCGACCATTGGACGACGCATACTTGTGAGTTTTCATTAACTCATGCAACGAGAGTTCATATGCTATGTTCAACAATGATAGATATGAGCTATTGATGCAACAAGAATGTTATGATATATAATTTTTTGGTCTAAATCATTTAGTAATTCATAAACATGTTCTTCCATTAATTATCGTATAAATATAATTAATATCATTTGCAACTAATTTTTTTTGTTTTCTAAATAATGTTGTTTTAGCTTATTAATTGCTTTAATTTTACTAGTTGTGTGTCTTAGTATTTATAATCATATATATTTTGCAATCTAATCTGACACAACAATAACTATATATTTTTTTTCACAATGACAGCATGATTTTAACTTTTCATTTATCCCACCACAATCTAATGATTAAACATTAAACACATTAAATATTATCAACAATACTATATAAAAAAAATTGGCTATTTTTCAGCAAATTTATATTAAAGAGAAATTTCATCAATTAATAAATTCACTTTTGCAATAATAAATTAGTTTAATCACTCGGTTAAAAAAATTTAAGATAAAATTTCAACATAAATTATATGCATTTCATCTTTCAAAGAATAAGTTGCAACTGTAAATGGTTGACCTTCATATTTCAATAATTTGGAACCAAAATTTAAAATAATATTAGAAATTATATTTAAGATGAATTTTGTGGTACAATAAATTTTATAATTAAAGATAAAACTTTGAATACATATTTTAATTTGGACCTTCCTCCTAATTTTTCTCGTGAGATTCACACACAATATACACAAATTACTTAATTAATTTTCTTTCTAAAATTTGACAACTTTTATTTCTTTATTTTACCTTAATTGAATTCCCTCCAAAATTTGGTTTCCCCCCACTATGCACTCAGAAAAATTTGGTTTTCCTCCCGGACAAAATTTTCATCTCCCTCCCACTTTGACCCTTAGCAATTTTGATCCTATAAAGTAACTCAAATTGTGAGATTTGATCCTGACCATGCCATCTTTTCTGGCACGAATGTTAAAGAGATATGTGCATTCACCTCGGACCAGATTCTCATCGGACAGTCCAAATCTAAACTCACAATTCAAGTTACTATAGAGAAATTGGACCCAGACAAAACAAACCTAGGTCTTATCCCCACGGCAAATTACCCTCCCTTCCAGCCGCCTTGTTCTTTCAATTTTCTTTTTCACCCCAATCCCTTTTCTCCCTCCCTCCCTATCTGTCTCTCCCCCTCGCCAAGCCTACACGCCCCTTTCTAGTCCGAGTTTTCAAAACCCTAGATCTAAAGTGCGAAAGGTAAATGAGAAGAGCGGTGACGGCAAGTCGACTCAGGCAATGCGTATTCAGGCGGAACCGCAGAAGGCGGGCGGGCTGGTGGCTCAGGCGGGATGGGGTACGGCTGCCGCCACTCAACATTGTATACTGGCAAGAGGTAACCTTCCAACATGGGTAGTATATTCTCGTCTCTATTTGCCTTTCCATAATCTAAAGTGCGAAAGTCATGACTAGAGACATTGGTACTTTTGATTTCTATAGTGTTCATGCATCTGACTAATGATCCACGAAATTTGTGTCTTTGTAATTTCTATGGTTATTCAATGTTGTGATATTAAGATCGGTGAAATCAGGATTAATATGGTTATTCAACTATTCACTTACTAAGAGGTTGGAGGTAATTTGCAACAGTGCATTACCTAACCGAGTTTTAATTTTGGTGCATTTAGGTATATCGCACTTGAATTTTTTTAATAATTTAGATGACACCTTACTATTGCATCAGGTACTGCAAAATAATACAAATATAGACTAATACAACAAACTATTCAGGTGCATCTTGATTTATTGCGCTGTTTATCTCTTCTGCACAGAGATCCTTCTTCTATGGGTCTTCAAAAAAGAAAATAGAATAGTAAGTGAATAGTTGAAAGACATGATACCAATATGTATTTATTATGAAATTGTGAGATCATTGGTTGAATGGCATAAGGATTAACATAATCAGCAAAAAATGAATTTATTATAAGATTTTTTGCTCTTGGTTTTCTTTACTAAAATTAACTTTAATTTTTTCTGTGTCAGCTCAAGACGGTGCAAAAGGACTTGCAAAAGCAAATAAGCTCAATAGTTACTGCCCCAATAGCGAAGGAAGGCAAGAGGGTGGAGGCTCAATAGTTACTGCACCTGAAAGTAAGTGTTTAAAAGTTTGGTTCAATATTGTAGTCCAACGCCTAAAAATTTGGTTCTCCTTGTGGTATGGTGATGAAATTAAATTGTAGTGATTCTTGTGAGTAGTTATCTGAAAGTAAGTGTGTTTAAAAATTTGGTATGGTGATTGACTTAAATTGTACTTAACACAATAGTGTAGTTTACTTATTTGTCTGCTTCTTTTTTTCCTTCTCTATAAATGGCGGTGCTGGACTCGGTACATAAGCGGAGATCAATTTGTCCTAAATAAATACCTAGCTAATGCAGTTTTTGTCTTTTATTCCAGAAAGGAGTAGGTGACGAATCTGTTGGATAAATATATTGGGTCCAAGCTAGAATGATATATTGCAAGACAACTACAATATCAGTTTCAATCTAGCAGCAAAAAAGCTCTCCAGGTTCTGTACTGTTGAAATAAATTAACCCCCTCATTTGGTATTGGTTTTCCTAGTTTTGACTTGGTGATGTATGTATGTATGTATGTATGTATGCCACAATCGATCTGAACCATTCAACATGATCTCCGAATCAAATTTTACATTTTGTTAAACTAAGTGTATGATTTCTGATTTTTATTTTCTGGGCAGCAATATGGACAATGAAAATTAGCTGGACTCTGAATGGTCTGTGCTTCATATCTATCACGAGCTTATAAAGGTGGTCATTGGGGGCGAGTTTATTTTTTTAATGTTTGAATGGTGGGTATATTTTGGTTGGCAATATTAAGGGTAAAGCATTTTGGTAATATTTTGGGTATATTTTTGCAAACTCAATGGGAGTTTGTTTTATTTTGTTAATGCTTGAAAGGTGGGTATATTTTGGTTATATATAGAAGTTATTTTTCTTATCTTGGTAGTTGTTTGAAAGGTGTTGTTTTACTGTCTTTATAATGTTGAAAAAATGTATGATGATTATAGTCTTTTGTGGTTATATATCAAAGTTCATTACTCTTCTTATCTTGTTAGTTGTTTTCTATGTATGTACTATTCTCTGTGTTTTATGTAAATCTTGTTGAATGATAATCTGAAAATTGGTAAACAATACTGGGTTGGTACCAGATTGGTACAGGGAGGGAGGATTGTAAAATTGGATTATGCTTTATTGCCTCAAGGTACCCATTTTAGACGTCGAATTTTCCACGCAAATAGTGGTAATTTATGTGCATGCAAAAAGTGCAAATCATGTCCTTACAAATAGTCAGCCATGTAATAACTACATATTACTCTCATGTAATAATGAAGTCATATTCCCATGCAAATAATCAAGTAGGTCCCACATTATCTATCCTTGCATATAGTCTGGTGGGTTCCATGTTCCCTTGCCTTGTAAATACTATGGTGGGACCCACGTCTGCTCCTTGCAAATAGTATGATGGGACCCGCACTCTATTCCCTTGCATATACTCCAAACTGAGTCAACTCTCGAAGTAGTTGCATGGCTAGTTATTGCATAACAAGTCTCATGTAACAGACCTTTTGCATGGCTGCCCTTGTAAATACTGACTATTTGTATGGAGGGCATTTGCATGGTTGTACTTGCATGACTAACGCCATGCAAAAAGCCATTTCAGGGCTTGTTGCATGACAAAGACCATGCAATAAGCCATTTTCGTTGTCATGCAATAAATGATTATTCTAGTAGTGCCTCTTCTATATATACTCACTAAAGCTACTGTCCTAATTTTTCTTTATTAAAATGTAGAAATCCTTTGCATAATATTTGATTAGACAACAACTATAATAATACCCAAAAGTATATGTTGCACCCACTGGTGCATCAACTCAATCTGCATTTTATACTTTTATCTTTAGTGAAGATGAAAACATACACCTGTCAACAACATGCATGGTTTGATTTGAACTATACAAGCACCACTACAAGATGCCTATTCCACGTGTCAAACTATCAATCACTCAGCAGCATGCTATATTAGAAAGTTGAATTAGTATAAAAATCACAACTCAAATCATTAAGATAATCTAAACTAACTTGATTGAGAGGGTTGTCAGGGGATTTCTTCCACATCATCGCAAATCACTTCTCCAACTCAAGTCAACATTTAAGATAATCTAAAACAATTCCACATCATTCGGATCAGTCATTGTTGTTGTGAAGATTGTTCAGTAGAATAGTTGATCATAATGGTTGTTGAACAGGATGATTGTCAGGGATACAACTTCACGTAAGCGCAAATATATATGGTTGTCGAACTTGATGGTTGTCAGAGATACAACTTCACGTAAGTGTAAAGATAGTTGTCGAACTTGTTCTGATACCACTTGATGACAGCACGTCTCAAACTCTACTCCGCGTGTACAGGTTTTGTTTGATTTAGTGAAATATTAAACAATAAAAGAAGAACTTGTTCTGATCTGAACTCCGCTAGTGATGGGTCTCGAACTCAATTTAGCAAAATAGAAACAAAGAAAAGTTAAATAGCAAAAATCAAGTATAAACTCTTTCAAAAAAAAAGTATATTGATCAAAGTTCATCTTCTCTTACATGTATGATATCTCATTTTATAAGCGATAAGGAGAGATTAAATTTAAACATGAAAATAAATAAATATAAATTTCTACTTAGAAAATGTAAACATACGAATAAACAAACATAAGAAATAAAAATACTATTAATACTTCTAGAAAAGATAAATAGTTAATCCTCAAAATATGTTTCTCTTTAATAACATCTGCACACTTATCAAAGTGAGTTTGAACCTGAATCCAAGTTTGACTCCGAGTTTAAATTTGAGTCGGAGTCCAAGCCAGAATTTGATTTTTGTCACAGAGAAATAGAGGAGACGATGAAGTAGAGGAAAGCTGTACGATGTACGAAGCGGAATGAACTTCTCCATTGAAGTTCTTTTATTAATTTCCTTTATTTTATTGATTATTTGATTAATTAGGTTTGATAAAGAAAGGTGAAAAGATAAAATCCGATCGCATGTTTCTAATTATTCACAAAGAGAGAAAAAGGGTAAAAAGGGAATATAAAGAGCTCAGCATTCAAAATTTGAATTTGTGCGTGTAGAATAGTATTCTCATTTATAATGCTATTCACAAATTTTTAAAACTTTATCTATAATCATTTAAATTCTAAATCTTAATAACTTTAACTTCTAACTATTTTTGTCTTCAATCTAAAAAAAAAAAAATTTATTTCATCCAATTTTTTTTCATCTGATTATTCTTGTCAGTTTTTTCGATAATTCTTGATAAATTTTGCAAATTTAAAAATACAAACATTTTTTACTTGATTTTGTCTTTCAAATGAGATCCATGAAGAAATATTTTTGAATTATTTTTAAGCAGCTATTTTTAAAATTAAAATTCACGAGCACTTTAACTTCTCAACCATTTAAACATTTGATGTGTATCATTTAAACTACTATATTTAAGCGTTTAAACATCAAATTTAAGGGTTTTTTTTTTTACAGCTGACACTTTTGACCATGACGACCTTCTAAAAGGTCGATACACCTCTTGGAATGCAGCTTCTCTACTATTTAATCATTTTATGTCTACCATTTAAATTACTACGTTCAAGTGTGTAAACCTCAAACCTAATTATAGTTTTTATTTTTATTTTTTTTAGCTGACGCTTCTTCCAACTGACACTTTTGATACCTATTCTGAAACCATTAAATCTCTGTTTGCAACTATTTAAACCTCAAATTTGCAAATAAACATCTCAATTTTTATTTTTATTGAAAACATGTGACATATGTTAAGAATTAAACTTGAAATTAATATAAATTTATAGAATTTTGTAGAATGTAATAGAAGTTGGTAAAAGAGAAGTCAAATATTGTTGGCTACAAAGTTCAAATTGAATTTGGACTCTTAACATACTTGGAGAAGAAGAATGAAAAGTTGAATAGTCAAAAATAGTGGCTAGCATTAATTAATGCCAACTCATATAATTTAGAATTTACTTATGTTTCTATATATATATATATATATATATATGGATATGTTATGTTATATGTAAAAATATGCATGTATAAGATAGAAAAAAAAAAAACTCTTGTACTCTTGTAATATTTGATAAGAATTGTTGTTAAGTTTTAATTCCTTCTCTTCTCTCTTTCTTTTTTTTCTCATCTATTGAAAGCCACCATTTGCTCACTATAGCTTCCAACAACATAGTGATTAAATAGAAATAAGATATCTTACAGGTTACAATGCTTCTCAAAAATAAAAATAAAATGTGAAAAAGAATAATTGCCACAACTGCTTGTTCTCTATTTGTGCTCTCTATGCTGATTTGATGCTATCTTGACAATAGTATCAGTGGTACTGGCATTTTCTTGTGTACTGGTAGGTTTCTTGAGATTTGACAGGCTTGTTTGTAAAATTATAATTCTGGGGGTCTGATTTGTGAAATATTGTAATTTGTGGTTGTCATAATGCCAGGGGATTGGAATGAAAAATGGCTGAAAATACTCTGTCGGGCATGCGGTCTTAGTCGAAGAATTTGAAAAGAAATTGGAAATAGAACTTGTTCTTTTTGGGCCGAGAGTATTGCCATTGACTCTGTTGTCCGTCATGGGTAGACAAACAAAGGCCTGCTTAGAGAAGCTGTTGATGATATCAGTGATTAGTATCTCAACTTATCAGTATCTAGTAACTTATATGCTGTCATCTCTGACGAAATGCATAGAGATTCATTGGAGAACACACCATCTCTAATTAGTGCAGAAATTATATTTTATCATCATCAGATTAAAGTCTAGATCTTATATTATATCATTCTCAGAATGGTATAATTGTTTTCTGATGTAGCTATATATGTTTAACTAGCATCGTACCCGTGCGTTGCAATGGAAACAGATTATTTCATTATAAAATATTATCAAATGAAGAAGATCAAGCGTTTCATTATTTCATTATTTGCGTGACCTTTTTGAAAATCAACCATTCAAATACGTGCTGCACAAATCTCAAAGCAATAATAATACTGATATGATACGGATACGGCGATACGACAATTTTCAAAATGAAGGATACAATACGGCTATTAATATATATATATATATATATATATATATATATATATATATATATATATATATATATATTCATTATTTTATATCTGATATTTATATAATTATAATTTAAATCAAATTTGTAGAAAAAAATAGTTAAATATTATATTTATCTACAAGATAATACATATGAACTCTACTGTAATGGTAAGAATTTTGGCACCAACAGAATCTAACTGGGTTCGAATCCCGTCTTCAGCTGAAAAAAAAAGAGTGCTCGGTCTGCAGGCGCTGTGCGTGGTTTAGAGGCGCAGTCCACAGGTGCTGGCATCATATGCGGCGCAACCAATGCATGCTTAAGTGTTGAAGTGCATAATTTAGAAAATTCATTTATGTGCGATCTGAAAATTCAATGGCTGAGCATCCTTTCATAAAAAAAAAAAGTAAATCAGGACCCTTACAGGATATAAACATTAAGCTCCTTAATAAAAATGAGAGATTATGGTTCATCTTGTTTTCTTATATATGTCTAATTATGGTTATTAATGTATAGGATTTGAAATATTGATATAGATGCAGTTATTTTCTTTAAGGTCAGAAATTTGAGCTACAAACCTCCTGGGACCAGCAAAGTATTTTGAATGAAATCAATCTTTCTCTTCGTGGAAAAAAGTATAGTTCTAGCTTATGTTAAGGAGGGATTTTCCTTCTGAACTAAATGCCGATATTGACGTGTATGTCAGTACATTTCTTTTAAGTTGCTCTCTTTTGTGGTTCTTATGGCCAAAAAATAATTTTGGCTAAGTTAAGCCTCAGTTATTTTAAAGAACCCCAACTTAATTAACAACAATGAGAAAAATAAAAGATGCAAACTGTTGATATACCAGTACCAGCACTAAAGCTTACTTTACAGATGTCATTTGTAATTTATTAATTTTGTGGACCTTTTCCTTTTCATCGATTAGGGTTTTTTCAGATTTATAGGGACAAATATACTTCATGCCATCAATTATTGAAAACTAAATTATCAATAAAGAAAGACTAAAAAATTCTATACTTGAAATTTAGTGGCAGAATGAGGTACAATCAATCACAGAAAATTTCATGCTTAGACTTTTATTCTTTGAGAAGCAAATTAAAGACTGATCGTAAATGTACCAATGTAGATTTGGTCTGATTTTTGGGCAAAGTGGAAGTGGGAAAACCTCCTTTTTACAGGTAACAATTTATAATAGTTTAGTTGCTACTTGCTTGACCTCAAAAAAATCAATTTGCTTTGCTTTCTCATCCAAGTCTTTACTTCCTAATTTTTTACTTTTATTAGATTTTGGCTGGATTGGCTCAAACTACATGTGGGTCCGTTATTATACAGAAGTATTGAATCGATTCGAGCCAATTGAACCACCAAAGTCTCTTTAACAGAAAGAGTTGGTATTGTTTTCCAATTTCCTGAGTGGTAAAAATGCACTTTATTTGGCCGTTATTTTTTTTTCTAATTATTACCTCTATTACTGGAACCGCACATACTAGAGTAGTTAGCATGATTTTGGAGGGTGTCAGACTTTGAAGTGCAATTACCTTTACTTACAAGTGCTGCGGTTGGCAAAAAGTCTACATATTGTGTAAGATATATTTCATAATTGAAGTGCAATTACCTTTACTTACAATGAAATAGAGGTAATAGAGGTAATAATAGAGGTAATAGAAGTACAATTACCACTTTATTTGGGTCAAAGTCTGACACCCTCCAAAATCATGCTAACTACTCTAGTATGTGCGGTTCCAGTAATAGAGGTAATAATTAGAAAAAAAAATAACGGCCAAATAAAGTGCATTTTTACCACTCAGGAAATTGGAAAACAATACCAACTCTTTCTGTTAAAGAGATTTTGTTGGTTCAATTGGCTCGAATCGATTCCATACTTCTGTATAATAACGGACCCACATGTAGTTTGAGCCAATTCAGCCAAAATCTAATAAAAGTAAAAAATTAGGAAGTAAAGACTTACATGAGAAAGCAAAGCAAATTGATTTTTTTGAGGTCAAGCAAGTGGCAACTAACTATTATAAATTGTTACCTGTAAAGAGGAGGTTTTCCCACTTCCACTTTGCCCAAAAATCAGCCCAAATCTACATTGGTACATTTACGATCAGTCTTTAATTTGCTTCTCAAAGAATAAAAGTCTAAGCATGAAATTTTCTATGATTGATCGTACCTCATTCTGCCACTAAATTTCAAGTATATAATTTTTTAGTCTTTCTTTATTGATAATTTAGTTTTCAATAATTGATGGCATGAAGTATATTTGTCCCTATAAATCTGAAAAAACCCTAATCGATGAAAAGGAAAGGGTTTAGGGTTTAGGTGGCATCGGCATAGGATACTCACGTAGGTATGAATACACTAAACCCTAAATCCTAAACACAAGCATGTTCACGGTGGCATTGACATACTTGACCCTCCACAACACAGGTATTCAGTTAGTGCACTACCGGGAGTTATGGAAACTGAAGGTACCAATGAAGGCTAGGGTATTCATATGGTTAATGTTGTTGGATAGGATCAGAGGCAGAGACAGAATATTAAACAATGGGGGTCAAAAGCATACAAAAGTATGCAAAATTGTTATAAGTCTCCAATTTGTACACATTTAGTCATTTATTTTTTTCTTGAAAAATGAATGGGGGTCAACTATGCAAAATTTCAGAAAAATCTATGGGGATCATTTCATAGGTACCTTTAACATTTAACTATAAAATATACAAAAGTATTATATATAATAATTAGTTTTTGAAAATGAATGGGGGTCAATTGACCCCCATTTGTTCCACTTACATTCGCCCCTGGATAGGATACTCACGCAGGAGAACTTAATTATACGTGGCTGCTAGGTTAACACGGGTTGCAAACTATGTAGTAGTACCAGTGTGGAGACATCGGGTCACATCATGTGGTCCTACCCGCTTGCTAAGAGATTCTAGCAAGGGTTATGTGCCCAAATTAATGTTCCGACGCGCACGGAGCAAAACATAGAGGATGCATGGCTCCACGGCCGTAATTCATTACAAGGAAGGACTAGGCAGCGATGGGACATGGCCTGGACAGGTGGATGTTGGACACTTTGAAAAGAAAGGAATATGACTTTCTTTGAAACGAGCAAGACAGTGAGAATATTATTAGATGAATCAACAACCGATTTGCACTACTGGGAACTCTTTATATAGTTATAGGAGTGCGGGAGGGTTGTTAGATCAGGCAGGAGAGTATTGTCTACTTCTTGCAACTTTATTTATTAAGTAGTTTAAATTTAAGTAGCTAGAGCGTATTATAAATACTTTTCTTTTAATATATATTGTTGCCGACAAATTGTCGACAACCTTCAAAAAATAAAAAGAATTTGGTTTAGGAATATGGGAATAAAAAGTTTTGAAGATTATAGTCCATGTGACTATTCCAATATGATCTTAAAAAATGTGAAGCAAACTTTATAGCTGATGCATAGCCAAGTCGGACAGGTGCTTCATCAGCACGGTTAAGTGTTATCTGACCTCAAATCAGCAGCAAAGTTCAAAGCGCAATCTATCAAATAAACCCAAATTGTTTAAGAGTTCAATAAGTTTGCCATGTAAATTCTTAATGAAGTAGTTGTTACCAGTATTTTTCATGCAAGATTTACAGTTTGAGATTGCACGCTTCTATCTGCTCTACAGAAGCTAATTTCTTTATGGTACAGATATAAGCAATTGTTGTTGCTTGAAAATTAATTGCAGAGATCTGGCACCGCTGGTAGATAAATCGTGGAAAATGGAGACGGGAGGTGTCCTTAAAGAGGCACCAGTGCCTCTTTAACTCTGATTTATATTGATTAGATTGAGACTGTTAGAAGAATAACTTGTCCAATTTTGTCTGATATGTACTGTTAAATTAATTCATATTTGTACATACTGAGTTGCATTTTTCATCTATCTGCATTTGACCTTCTCTTTTACTGCCCTCTTTGGTTGGGAAAAATAAATCAAAAGAACGTAGAGGTGCCAAAACCTGGTTTGATCTGACTGGAACCAGAACCCAAAGCCAACTTTGAGTTCGGATTCAAATCTGTAAAACTTCAATGATATGAAACCTAAGGTCATGTTTGGTTGTGGAGTAAAGTTAAACCGAATTAAATTTCTTACTTCAAGCTAAATCGGAGTAAGTTAACCGTGTTTGGTAGAGTAAGCTAAACCACATTTCTAGATGGTGTAAGTTACTTCGATTTAACTCAAATCTTACTCCATCTTAAGCTTCCTAAGTTATTCTTCGTTTGACTCCTTAAGCGTGGAGTAAGAGGTTTACTCCACCTCTTACTCCACAATCAAACATGGCCTAAGTATCTAAATCTGATCAATTCAGATTCTATTTGATCCGTATTTGAGCTGAATTATCGGAGGTGCAATTTGAAAAAAATGGACAGCTCAGATCAATTTCATCCATATCAAACTCAATCTGGTACCAGTCTACTTTGAGATTTGTGCCAAGTGAAATGAACGGTCCAGATTCACCACTTGCACCTCAGGTACCTGGGGTGGTATGTATTCTGAATTATGGTCGTTTGTGGATAATAGTTCTTCGGTCGGGATGTCCGAATTATTTATCCTTGACATTTAAAAGAAATAAAAATCTATGCTTCCTGAAAAGCTCGAAACTTTGCAAAAACGCATGTCCCTCTGGATAGATCTAATCTTAATCTATTGTTACAACTGCAAGGGTTCCCAGCGTAGGCTGAGAACGTGTGACAGTGTGAGAGAAATTAAACAAACAAAATTAATGAAAAGTGACAGCTGTGGGATTTGAACCCACGCCCTTTCGGACCAGAGCCTAAATCTGGCGCCTTAGACCACTCGGCCAAACTGTCAGTTATGAATACTGTATTTAGCAAATTATATAAGTTTTATTATTTTGTAATTTTACTGAATTCATTTCAATGAAAAAGGGTTAAAATGCCTCAACTTCTTGTCTTGACTTTTAAAATTGTAAGTCTTCAATTACTTAAAATTAAAACCCAAATATCAATATAAATTCATTAAATATAATTTATATTATTCTTTCTATGCATATATAAAATATGAGTTAGGCTGGGGTGCTATGGATAGCATAGTGGCCTCTATGCTACGGTTCAATATTCGAGTTTTCAAAATCCAAACGGTCGATCCGAACCGTTCATCTTATTCTCCATATTAATATCTGCTTGGAGACCAAATTTTATAATTTTCTGAATTTTTTTACTATTTATTAAGCCACTTTGAAAATCGCTAATCCAACGGTTTTACTGTTTTGTACAGCCACCGTTGGATCAACAATTTTGTAAAATACTTAATAAATAGTAAAAAAATTCAGAAAAATGTAAAATTTGGTCTCCAAGCAGATATTAATATGGAGAATAAGATGAACGGTTCGGATCGACCGTTTGAATTTTAAAAACTCAAATATTGAGCCGTAGCATAGAGGCCACTATGCTATCCATAGCACCCCAGCCTAACTCTATAAAATATTGCGGACTTTTCAACTTTATTTAGTTGACATAAAACCTAGCAAAAATATATTAATGTGAGTAATTTCAAATCAATAGCTTTTCAACTTATTAATTCGTATAAAAATAAAACTGTTAAGTGATTTTTTTTTATGTCTATATAAGAACATAATATATATATATATATATATATATATATCACATCTAACCGTTTTTATTTTTTATATTAAGTTTTAAATTTTTTATTATGAAAAAATTAAAAAGTAAAAAACATGAAAAACCGCAATAATTTACATGCAATCCTTTAGGCATGATTTCCTGATCCATAATGCTGTAACTTGGGGTCCGTTTGGACCAAACAAACTAACGCCAAATGAGAAAAATTGGATTAATTTTTAGAATTGAAATATCTTTTTTTTGAGGCAAGTTGAAGTAGGTCGATAACTGCTTACGACTTTTATTCAACCAAACCAAGAGAGTTTACAGATACAGAATAGGAGGAGAATAATGCACAAAACAACCAAGAATCTTGACTAATTACAAGTTGTTCCATGCTATTACATCCCTTCAAATAAGATCTACCAAATCCATAGTTGCTCCAGACAGTACTTGAAAGATGCGTCAGTTTCTCTTCTTTCATAGGTTTCAAATAACAGCCGCATAATCAACAACCAGAAAATGATTGGCGAGACGTATCGACAAGGATTGGATAAGAGTTAAGAGAGCTCCAAGTTTGTTGAGCGAAGACCGGGCCACAGGATGAAGAGGTACTGCGGTCTCCACTAGCGGCATTGTGCAGGAAGCACAATGTTAGTAATTAGTTTTACTGTTATTATTTACTTAGTATATTATTATTACTTCATTATTTCTTATAATTATTCTTAAAACATAATTTTATATGGAGGGTATTTTTATATTGTTAATCCTTCCTATATTTTGAACACTTTCTCTGCATAATCATTACTTTGTCATAAAAGTATACATATGAGTAGAGTACATAAGTGCATGTGACTAATTAATACAGAAATCAAATGGAAGTGTTGATTGTGATATTTAACGTATCTACCCAAATGCTCTCTTAATTAATTCAGATAAAAAATAAGTATCACAACACTTACAAGAAAAAAAAAAAAAAACAATTTACATTGCTTCTAGAGCCTTGCAATTTGAACTGATTTTTGGAGGGCTTGGAGGAGACTTCGCATAATTCTCGGCTCGCCAGGCGGTGCCTGAGCTTTTGAAGGTCCATTTCTTATAGCTCGAAAAACCGGCCCTGTTCCATCGGTTTCTGGACAAACAATGCAATCGATATAGACTACAACTTCGGTTTTCCCTTGATCGACTTCTGTGAAGCCCAATCTCACTCCTCCTTGTACTTTGTCCACCTTCATATTTACCATTTTAACCATCTTAATTGTGCTCCTCAATGATAATGATAATAATAATAATGCGACTAAGATTAGTTATTTGATTGAAATGGAAGAAGGGAGCTAACCTTGAGAGGCATGGGAAGGGGAATATTTGCACCTTGGCTGAGGCTATTTCCCCACTGTTACAGAAATAAGATTCCAACTCAATATGCCATCTTTGTTTTTTTTTCCCCCCCTTTGGGAAATCAGTGCATTGAATTAAGCTTTTATTTTAGCACTGTGTAAAAGTATTTTAGTATACCTGAAAGAGCAATGTCTCAAACCGAGCAACATCAGTGTTTCCCGGCAATTTCAATGTTCCTAGACTAACCCCATCGTTGTCATCTTCGACCGACACAATTCCATCTTTTCTTGATTCAGCCCTTTGCAGGTAAATAGTTCTCCTGTTTTTGCTACAATATGTTATCTTGTTTGCTTTGAAGGAATTCTCGTTGGATGTGGAAAGAATAACTCGATTGTTCAAGCTGAATTGCGGAGAAGAAGAGAAAGAAGGAGACTTTTGGTGAAAATTAGAATTTATCAAGAGCTGTTTAAGAGCTGCCATTAGTATACTAGGGATGGAACAAATAACTGGTTAGATAGGATTTTGTTCTGCTCGAACTTCGGCCTCATGTTCAGAAAAGAGGAGACGGGGCGCTCGAAAGGAGGAAAAAAAAAGAAACAAACGCCAACCTCTCCATTTGATTTTAGGAAAAAGAGAGGAACATTACCCGTGCAATATCGTCTAATTGTAAGACTTATAGGGGTAAATATTTAACAGCGCAATTTTGGCTTCATGCTGTGTACCAACCTTATGCAAGAAGGCCAAACTCTGGCTTTAATTAGTTCTTATAGTTTTCTGCGAAAGAATAAAAGCACATACATTTCGATTCCAACACTGCATCTTTATGTGCCACATTTTCTTCTCATAAGTTCTATTGAAAAATCAAGTATAACAAAGACCATACACGCTAAAATCAAGTACATAGATGAAAGAAAAATTATCAAAATAATAAAAGACCAAAGAGAAAAAAAGAACTAAACAGAAAAATTCCGATACAGAAATTACAATTGATACAAATAATTAAGAATTACAAAGCCTCAAGCTTTGGCAGAACACCTCTCCAAGCATCAGCCACGTCATGCGCCAGCTTGGCCTGACCCTTTGCAAATTCATGAAAAGCAAGGCCTAACTCAGCGGTTTTTTGCTCCTGGAAGCGCGCTAATTCTTCATTCATTGTATTTATTATTGCTTGGAATCTCTTTGTAGCTTCCTCACTCTCCGCTTTTGACTGCAATTTTGTGATTTATTAGTCTAAACTCTAAATGAACTATAAGCAAAAAAAATGCATCAACTCAATATGGATAAGAAATACTTTCAATAAGGCAAAGCAAAAGTTAAGAGGTCACTTGCCTCTTTGAAGTCAATTTCAGCTTCCCGGGCTCTCTCGGAATGCATCAGCCTCAACTTATCTCTGTGCATACAAAATAAAAAAATAATGAAAATATTGAGGAGAAATAGTCTAGAAAAGATATGTTTAAGGAAGGATCAAACATACAGATTTATCTCCTTGAGCTTGGTGGTTTCCGCTAACTCACAATGCTGTCTGAAAGCATTTGCTCTATCTGCCATGGTAGCCTGCATATTTATGCAAAGTATATATCAACAACAACAACAACCAAGCCTTTAGTCCCACACATGCAAAGTATATATGCTAAATTTTTTTCTGATGTCCTTTTAGACTTAAAATTTTGTTTTCAGTTTTTTTCCTCAGCTTCAGACAAGAATTACAATTTCAGCTAGTAAGCCAAAATATGAGCTAAGATATACTGGCATTGAAACTACCAGTGCTGCCAAAAAGTAAGAAAATCATTATGAGTGAGGCTATGGAAATATGCATATTATACAGCAGCCCACACTATGGATTCATATCTCCGTTTTTAAAGTGCAATAATTGATTTGAATCATTCAACATGGTCTTCATCTGAAAATATACTTGCAGAACCAATTTTATGTTTTTTAGAATTTTTTTTACTTTTTTTTAGATAGGTAGAAAATCACTTGATTTGAAAATTCTAAACCATCCAAAAACAGTGATTTTCCACCTATAAATAGTTAACAAATTCTAAAAAATGTAAAATTTGCTTTTCAAGTACATTTTCATATGGAAATTGTGTTTACATCGACTGTTTAAACTTTGAAAATAGAAATATGGATCTATAGCACGGGTTGATCCGCAATATGAATATTACCATAGCCTCACTCAAACTTTGTCCTACAGAGCAGAATTTATTCCAAAAATGGCAAAGCTAATTCACAATTGAACAATTATTTGTTCTCACAATGTGCAATTAGCCTAGAAAAAAGAAAAATACCTTTATTGATTGGACAGCTCGCACATAGTCTTTTAATGGTTCTTCGAAGTTCATTAGAAGGTTATATGCCTGAAAACAAATAAAAAATAAAATAAAATGAGCTTCATTTATCTCACAATACAATTAAAAAAAATCAGGTATTTTATAATAACCTCCTTTTGTAGCTTGAGAGAGAGAATTTCTCCCTTTGAACCAAGCTCAGAGAAAGCCTTTCCAAAAGATTCCCCTTCACATGCACCTAATAGCTTCATTGCCTTGCCAAAATCTGCCAATGACTGCCCCAGTTCTGACAACAAATTTTATTAGAACTAACTGAACCTATGTAAAGGATACCAATGAAGAAGGTTAAGAAGTAAAATATTAATAGTACTACCTCTGTGCCTCTTGACAAGACGAAAAGCTTGCTTCTGAGTCTCTGCTAAATGGTTTTCAAGCTCAAAAATATAAGTCTTCAGTTTCTCATATTCTGGATCTGATTCCTCAACTGGCTTTTCCTTACCCAGTACGACATCACTCACTTTCGATTGCACATCCTACAATACATTTCACAAAATAATTAAAACAAAATCAAAAGCATGAAAAACAGTAATTCACTTGCCAACCAAAATAATATTATGTATATATATCAGGGTTCTATATGGATGGGGTTTCATTTCTAGCCTACCCCAATTTGCTTGGAACTAAAGACTTGGTTGTTGTTGTTGTTGTTGTTGTTGTTGTATATTAGGGTTCTAAATAGCTATAGCTGCGCTATAGTTTTTTCGGACCTTAAAAGCTATAGCGCTATCAGCCGCTTTGCTTTATCAGGGTTCTAAATAGAACTTCGATATATATATGTATTACAAATGCATGTTGTTTACCTTAAACATTTGGAAGATATCTGAAGATTTCTTACTGAATATGCCAGCCTCGATAGATCTGATCCTCTCCATTCTCTGTTTCATTAAAGTACCAAAATCAAGTTGCTCTGTGAAAGGTGATGTTGTCTTCTTTAAAAAACTATAAATTATGATGTTACATGATTGGATTGACTATGCGGTCTGCCGATTAGTACCGTAGTATCCTAATTCAGTTCAATTCAGATTCACAATTATGATAGTAATTCAGTGATAACATGTGATAACCCTCATTAATATTTTTGATTGATTGCAGGTTTATTGAAGGGATATCTTGCTCCTCCATAATTATGATCTATTATTGAACCTTTATGTTCCTGTTCTAGTTAATTATATTGTTACAATCATCCTTATCACATTAATTTATGAAGTGACATAATAATTACTATAAGTTGTGATTATTTTATTATGTTACGCCACGAATGAAATTTAAATCAATTTAATATTTTAGTTGAACTGTGCAGATATGATATAATGCACGGTTTAGTTATATGGAAACAAATTTAGACCTCAAGCCAATATTTGACACATTGACACACCTTGAGCACTATACCAGTTCACTTCCAATTTTATAAAAAACATGGTGTAATATCATAAGACTAGGACTACCTGACTGGTTGATACCAGTTCAGTACCACAGCATCACTGTCAATGCAATAATTTCATTGTATCATAACTTAGCATGGTTTTCATGTGCATGAATTTCATTTTATTTCTCAAAATATGTTCCAGTTATTCTAAATATCAAAATATAAATGGAAAGATTACCTCCTCTTCTTCAAGCAAAAAGGCCCTTAAATCTTCACTTTTCCTGAGCACAGGGTGAGAAGCAATTCTATTGATAAACACATCCAGACCTTGCCGCCTCATCTCTATGAACTCCGCACTAAATCTAAACTTCTCTGCATTTAAAAAAATGAATTTTGTTTCCAAAGTTCCCATTGAAGATTCAAACTTGGAATAAATGAAGAAAGAAATTAACTTCAGTTACCAACGGCACTCTTTTCAGGAAGAGGAGGAATAAAAATGCCCTTGTACTTCTCAGAAAGCTTATCATGTAACCACTCAAAATCACTGTATCTCCTAATTACTATTTTCTCTGGCCCCTCAAATTCTGTCATATTACTCTGCATTTAAAAAAATGAACTTATATTAATAAGAACCCTACTCCTAGCATGCAAATATAGTCTCTCTCTCAATGTCTCTGTTCTTGCTTAATTTCTATCTCTCAATACAAATTTATGTTATCTAATCTCCCCTTTCATCTGAACAAGGTCACACATTTTATGACCAAATCAAAATCAACAGATCAATTTAATAATATTTACCAGAAAGCACAACTAGAATCTCAGCTAATCAATTCAATTAACCCAAAATTCTCGCTGTACCAACGAAAACGGCATAAAAGAGGCAAAAATTAATATCTTATTATTGTTAAATCGAGGAAAAAAAACCTTAGTGATGACACGATAAGAGATGTAGGATTGAACTCCAGTCCCCATCTTAACTGGCTCGGTTACTGAAATCATCACAAAAGCCTTCCCCGATGGAGATCTGGGACTTTGCGAAGTCTCTACTGGATCGTTATCCTGTCAATTTAGAGGAAATTAGAGGGGATAATTGGTAAAGTTGAAAACTTGAAAACACAGATGTAGTTAGAATACCGTCGAAATCATAGCGAATTTTCTGGTGATCGCCGGAGAAAGAGAAAGGGAAGCTGCGAAGTGAAGAATTGGAACTTTGAAGAAACCGCTTCCGGGAAGAGAAAAGTAATACAGGATTTTGCTATATATATCCTTCTAATATATCGATATTAGAAATAAGATTCACAAAATTAACTGTCGCTGATATGTGGATCCCATCTGTCAGAGATTATCTGGGTCCCCTTATAACGTGATATGTTCATGTGGATTATCTGGTTTATTCATTAACTTAATTGGTATTGCATTTATTATGATGAATATTAAAAATGTTTTTCAGATTTTAATTCGAAATAAATATTTTTTTAAAAGTGTAAAACTATAAAATAATATAAAAATTATTAATAAATTTTACTTGTAGTGAATTTAGAAATAAACAATTTTTTTTAAATATCAAAACTATATATAATGAAGAACGATACAATTAACTAGGTGAGAATTTTTATGAAGTAATTAAGAAAGAGTTGCATCATTTTAAGAATCGAATCAAACATATTTAACAAGAGTTGTGACACTTTTAAGAAAGAGTTGTTTCATTTTAAGAAAGAGTAATTAACCAATATACTACACATTATATATATTAACACTTCTAAATGAGGAGATAAGTAATAAATACAAGTCTTCCAATCAAATTAATTAACTAGAGATAAGCAAATCGAACGCTAAAAACACGGATAAGAAAAAAGTTTCAATATTACGAGAGATATTTGATACCACCATCTTATAAGATAATTGGTAAATATAAAATAAGATATATTTTTTATTCTTAGATTCAGTTGTATAATATTTATTATTATGACAAAATTGCTTAATAAAAATTATTATTTAATTTATAATTTATATTTTGAAAAATAGTACTAATTTTAATATTTTATGATAATTATATGATGTAAAGAATGTGCGTAAAGTAATATATTTATTTGTTGAGAAGAAAAATGGTTCGCCAACCTCAAATTCTCTAAAATATAACTGGAGACCAATTTCTAGAATACGGCAGTCCGCATTATTGGAGCAAGTCTTAATACACCGATTTTTTTATTTTTATCCAAAATTTAAATTAAATTTCAAAAATTAACCGAACCGTCTGTTAAATTTCAAATCTACCCAAATCGGTTAACCGTTAACCGGACCAAATTTCCGGTTAACGGTTAACCGGACCCTCGGTTCGGTTAACGGTTTAGCGGACCAATGGGTTCGGTTAACGGTTTAGCGGACCAAGGGTTCGGTTAACCGTTTAGCGGACCAAGGGTATGGGTTCGGTTAATGGTTAACCGAATTCGTTGGTTCGGTTAACCGTTAACCGAACCCGATTTTTTTTTTTTTTTTACTTTTTTTTAAAACAGAAAATTTTAAAAAAAAAATTTCTATTGAAAATATACATGAAAATTCGTTTTTATATTTATCAAATTTACACCAAAAAAATTTGTAAATCAAATATGAAATTTAAAATTATAGAAAAATACACATACACATATACATATACAGATACATAAATAATATACGGTTCCCGATTTTTTTATTTTTTTTTACTTTTTTTTAAAACAGAAAATTTTAAATTTTTTTATTTTTCTATTGAAAATATACATGAAAATTTGTATTTAGATTTATCAAATTTACACCAAAAAAATTTGTAAATCAAATATGAAATTAAAATTATAGAAAAATACACATACACATATACATATACATATACATAAATAATATATGGTTACCAATTTTTTTTATTTTTTTACTTTTTTTTAAAAAAGAAAATTTTAATTTTTTTTTAGTTTTCTATTGAAAATATATATGAAAATTTGTATTTAGATTTATCAAATTTACACCAAAAAAATTTGTAAATCAAATATGAAATTTAAAATTATAGAAAAATACACATACACATACACATATACATATACATATACATATACATATACATATTATTTTAAATTTCATATATAATTTAATTTTTTCTATAATTTTAAATTTCATATTTGATTTACAAATTTTTTTGGTGTAAATTTGATAAATCTAAATACGAATTTTCATGTATATTTTCAATAGAAAAATAAAAAAATTTAAAATTTTCTGTTTTAAAGAAAGTAAAAAAAATAAAAAAATTGGTAACCGTATATTATTTATGTATATGTATATGTATATGTGTATGTGTATGTGTATTTTTCTATAACTTTAAATTTCATATTTGATTTACAAATTTTTTTGGTGTAAATTTGATAAATCTAAATACGAATTTTCATGTATATTTTCAATAGAAAAATAAAAAAATTTAAAATTTTTTGTTTTAAAAAAAATAAAAAATAAAAATCGGAACCGTATATTATTTATGTACATGTATATGTATATGTGTATGTGTATGTGTATTTTTCTATAATTTTAAATTTCATATTTGATTTACAAATTTTTTTGGTGTAAATTTGATAAATCTAAATACGAATTTTCATGTATATTTTCAATAGAAAAATAAAAAAAATTTAAAATTTTCTGTTTTAATAAAAAGTAAAAAAAAAAAAATCGGGCCCTGTTAACGGTTAACCGAACCAACGAATCCGGTTAACCATTAACCGAACCCATACCCTTGGTCCGCTAAACGGTTAACCGAACTCTTGGTCCGCTAAACCGTTAACCGAACCTAGGGTCTGGTTAACCGTTAACCGGAAATTTGGTCCGGTTAACGGTTAACCGGTTTGGGTAGATTAGAAATCAACCAGACGGTTCGGTTAATTTTTGAAATTTAATTTAAATTTTGGATAAAAATAAAAAAATCGGCAAAAGTTAACCATGAAACTAAAAAAAAAAAATTAAAGTTATCAGGTACGCAAATATTATCTGAGTATCATTTAAGGATGGCACACATATATTATTTGTGCACCACCCATGATCTTAGGTGGCATGCAGATATTATGTGCGCACTCTCCAAGAGTGTCTTGGGTGGTGCATAAATGTTTCTGGTTTTGTGCCGGTACTAAGTTTTGACCTCAAAGAGTTTGTGTTATTTTGAGAGTAACTCAGATGCTGAATATAACTTCGAGGTCATATTTGAACATAGCGGCAGACACTATAATAATGGAGTCAATTGATTTTTTTTTTTTTCAAAGTGTTTATTTTGTGCCTTAGTTTTTATATAATTTGTAATAAAATGTTATGATAAAATAATCCTCCATTTGTAGCAACTTTTATATGATTGATTATAACTTAAAAGTTTGACTCCGCCTCTGTTTGAACAGTTTCTATTTGGTGTGTTGGAAAGCAAAGAGCCATTGGACTTCGAGAGATTTTAGCATCAGTGTCGTGATATCGTTACTGTTTCTTAGTCTTCTATGAAATACCTATATCGTGTAGGTAGTTCTTCTAAGAGGCATTAGAAGCTCTCATTGTCAGAAATTTGTTCACATTTTGGCTTATAAAAAGAATTTTTATAAGAAATTTGTTCACATTTTTATAAGAAATTTCTTCTTGAATATGAAAATCTTGAGCTGTTGACTAAATTAATTTTAGAGTTTCTACTAAATTTTCATATCCTTTCAATTAATTTCAGCCAACAATTTCACTGCACATAAAGTTTATAAATAATTTCTTAATAAAAAATTTTCAGATAGTTTCTGAATAAGACTTTATGAAATTGGAAAGTCAATGTTTCAATAGAGATAAAATGAATATTTTTATGAAGGTGGGACCACGCCTTCACTTTTATTGTTTTTACCACGCCATTGTATCTTTCACTGTGTACAATTTTGACATTGGCTGTGCTTAGGCTTTGAGAAATGGGAAGAGCCAATTCTTTTTCAATTTCTCAGATGAATTCATAAAATATAGTTACATTTCTGATTAGTAGATAACCGGACATAGGGTCATTTTTTAGTTACTGGATAACTAGATATGTTTTTTGGATCCGGTGACTAAATCACTAAAAAAGTAGTTTTAGTCGGATTATCTAGTAACTGGAATGAGTATTTTTTAAAATCCATTCAAAAATTAAATAGATTCAGTAATTTTATTTTATTTTTTAGTATTAATAAAATTTTCAGTATATTTGATAGGTATCGAAACTTGCTTTCACATTCTAAAGAAGGTAAACTATTTTCATCTTTATTTTTTAAGTTTACTTATTTTATAACTATTAACAGACTTGCATATTTTAGGTTCGAGGATCTTTAGTTAGGTGTAAAATGTACAATTTGGTACAATTTTTATAGCAAATAATATATACATATATATATATATAGAGAGAGAGAAACTTTATTTTATTTGTATTAAGCCGATTTTTTTATTTTTATCCAAAATTTAAATTAAATTTCAAAAATTAACCGAACCGTCTATTAAATTTCTAATCTACCCAAACCGGTTAACTGGACTCTAGGTTCGGTTAACGGTTAACCGGGCTCTCGGTTCGGTTAACAGTTTAGCGGACCAATGGGTTCGGTTAACGATTTAGCGGACCAAGAGTTCGGTTAACCGTTTAGCGGACCAAGGGTATGGGTTCGGATAATGGTTAACCGGATTCGTTGGTTCGGTTAACCGTTAACCGAACCCGATTTTTTTTTTACTTTTTTTTAAAACAAAAAATTTTAAATTTTTGTTTCTATTGAAAATATACATGAAAATTCGTTTTTAGATTTATCAAATTTAGATCAAAAAAATTTGTAAATCAAATATGAAATTTAAAATTATAGAAAAATACACATACACATACACATATACATATACATATACATATACATAAATAATATAAGGTTCCCGATTTTTTTATTTTTTTTTAAAACAGAAAATTTTAAATTTTTTTATTTTTCTATTGAAAATATACATGAAAATTTGTATTTAGATTTATCAAATTTACACCAAAAAAATTTGTAAATCAAATATGAAATTAAAATTATACAAAAATACACATACACATATACATATACATATACATAAATAATATACGGTTACCAATTTTTTTAATTTTTTTACTTTTTTTTAAAAAGAAAATTTTAATTTTTTTTTAGTTTTCTATTGAAAATATACATGAAAATTTGTATTTAGATTTATCAAATTTACACCAAAAAAATTTGTAAATCAAATATGAAATTTAAAATTATACAAAAATACATATACACATACACATATACATATACATATACATATACATATTATTTTAAATTTCATATATAATTTAAATTTTTCTATAATTTTAAATTTCATATTTGATTTACAAATTTTTTTGGTGTAAATTTGATAAATCTAAATATGAATTTTCATGTATATTTTCAATATAAAAATAAAAAAATTTAAAATTTTCTGTTTTAAAAAAAATAAAAAAAATAAAAAAATTGGTAACCGTATATGTATATGTATATGTATATGTGTATGTGTATGTGTATTTTTCTATAATTTTAAATTTCATATTTGATTTACAAATTTTTTTGGTGTAAATTTGATAAATCTAAATACGAATTTTCATGTATATTTTCAATAGAAAAATAAAAAAATTTAAAATTTTCTGTTTTAAAAAAAAGTAAAAAAAAAAAATCGGGAACCGTATATTATTTATGTACATGTATATGTATATGTGTATGTGTATGTGTATTTTTCTATAATTTTAAATTTCATATTTGATTTACAATTTTTTTTGGTGTAAATTTGATAAATCTAAATACGAATTTTCATGTATATTTTCAATAGAAAAATAAAAAAAATTTAAAATTTTCTGTTTTAATAAAAAGTAAAAAAAAAAAAAAATCGGGCTCTGTTAACGGTTAACCGAACCAACGAATCCGGTTAACCCTTAACCGAACCCATACCCTTGGTCCGCTAAACGGTTAACCGAACTCTTGGTCCGCTAAACCGTTAACCGAACCTAGGGTCCGGTTAACCGTTAACCGGAAATTTGGTCCGGTTAACGGTTAACCGGTTTGGGTAGATTAGAAATCAACCAGACGGTTTGGTTAATTTTTGAAATTTAATTTAAATTTTGGATAAAAATAAAAAAATTGATTTTTGGTGCATTTTTTTTGAACTAATTTTATTTATATTGTAGTTGCACCTTGTTTTACGTCATACTCTTGTGGTCATCTTCACGAGTGGATTTAGGATTCTCATCAAGGGAGGCAAAAAATTATCAAATCGGGTTTAAATAGCTAATTAGATTTTTAATTCATTAACTAATTGGATACTTAATAAAAAATAATACTTTGACTTATATTTTCAAATAATCTGACTTGTAATTTCTAATCGTCTAACTTATAATTCTAATTATCAATCATAATTTAAGAAAAATATTTTGATGTTAACCCTATATTTAACCCGAATTAGAAATTAAATATTCAGAGAGGGGCAAAAAAATTTTCAGGGAGGAGCAGAGTTGATCGAAATCAACAAATCACCACTAAAACTCAAAATCCAAGGGGGCGCCTGCCCCCCTCTGGTTCCACATGGGTCCACCCCTGGTCATCTTAGATGTTTAATATATATGAGATATGACTAAGTTAAATGTTTTGATATCAATTTATTCTATTTTATTTATAACTGAATTTTCATCTCAAATCAAACTAAAACAGCAATCAAGCTAAAATATCAAAGTATGCACAAAATATAAAATAAATATAAATAGAGAGAAAACACACAAATTTTGATAAAAAAAAAAAAAGTTAAAAAGAAAATCGTATTCGATCACGCCAAAGCATCTCAATTTCAAAACAATTATTTCTTACACTAAATAAATATGTTGCAATTGGTTTGAAAGAAAAACTCACAAATTTAACTTATGTAAAAGTTTCAACTCTCAACAAACACTCAAATTACTACTAGTTGGTATGGTGAATTTTAAACTATTTGAGACGGTTTTATAATGAATAACTCAAAGAATTTTTTTTAAAGGCCTTTATGACAGAAATTATTTTGAGTTAAAGCTTGTACGTTAGTAGAAAAATGCACAAATTTTTATAGGTCGGTTAAATGAAACTAAACGTATTAAAGTCTATCTTTCAGATCGCATAGCCGGCCAATTGCGAATTCCCATCACCTAAAGTAACTCAAATTTTAGTTTTTGGATCCGGAACGTCAGATTTGTTTTAGCACAAATATTTAAGAAATGGGGTGCATTTCACCTCGGACCGGATTGGCTTGAGTTTGATCGGACGGTCCAGAGTATCTGGCTTCGTCTATTAGCTCAGCATCACCGAGTATCAACGAGTGCGTACTCTCTGAGATATCTCAACTTTTGCGTGACCGACGTGTCCGGTACCTATTCGGGGGTGATGTAGAGGGTCAGTATTATGAATGCTTAGAGATTCGTGTAGAACGTATTTAAACGGTTAAGATTTCCCATAAAGTCACGCAAAGTTTGAGATATCTCAGAGGATACGAATTCAGCATCACCGTGACCCGGGAATCGAGATTGCGGACTGAATCAAATTCTTTGAGGTAACAAATTATTTCTTTTTAAATAATAGCCGTTCGATAGAGATTGGGCCAATCCTGCTCGAGGTGGAACGCACGGGTTTGCTTTAACAGTCGTGTGGATTCTGATTAGACGGTCCAGAACCAAACAGAAATATTCTGTTACCTTAGGATACGTATTCATTTCGTACTTGGACTTGGGTCCTCACTTGTCATCAGGTATCTTCCTTCCCGTCTCTTTCGCCACTATTTTGCAATCAGCCAGCCCTCCTCACTCACCCCCTCACCTATCTTCGCCCCAATCGGTCGGGGCATTGGGGCATCTATGGATCGGCACCGCTCGAATAAATCCTTCAATCCTAATCAATTCCGGTCCCTTCTCATCTCCCCTTCCCCTTCCCACTCCAACTCCACCTCCTCTTTCGAGCTCAACGAATCCGATCTCTTCGCCTCCTCCCCCGATCGCTCCGATGGGCCCCCACCAAGCCCTCCGATTCAAGCGCGTACACTGAATCCGAACCCTAACTCTAACCCGATTGCTTTCTCCCGCCGCACATCCTTTACCCGCCCGCCTGAAGGAATACTCGCTGCTCTTCCTTCTTCCTCCTCTGTCGCCTCCGCCTCGTCTTCTCCTTCTTCCTCTTCCTCCTCTCCATCCTCCGCTCGCATGATCCCTGCAATTCCCAAGCCCCGGCGGGAGTTCCCTCAGGTATACTATATTGTTTTTCCTGTGGATTTGGACTTGTTCGTGACTAATTGAAATTACATTTTGGGGATTTCATTGTTATTACTGTTTCAATTTTGAGTGATGCCATCAGTTAATATATATTCTCGTTCATCATCATGCATAGTAATTGGCGTTAGATTAGTATGCTACTTAATTAAACCCCGGTTATTTCTTAGATGATGCAATTTTCAGTGAGAACTCGGGCTTTCAGACATGCACATTATCTCCAATTCTCTACTTCTCTCTATAGCAGCTTTGAATAAGTACAGTTCTTGAGAGAAAAAAAAAAAACTCCCAGACTTGGTTTAGAAAAAACAAGTATGTGAATTCAGAATCTAATTCCTATCTGCATTACATGCTTAGGCCCCACAATACCAGTCAGCACCAGTCAATGTACCAGTGGTACCTGCAAGGCTCAAAAACAGAAAATATTCAATCTTGCATGAAGAAGAAGAAGAGGATGAGAAGAGCGATGAAGAAGAGATGCTTCCTCCGCATGAAATTGTGGACCGTGCACGTGCAAGAGATTCACCGATGACAACATTCTCTGTTCTAGAAGGTGCCGGTCGAACCCTTAAGGGAAGAGACCTTCGCCAGGTAAGAAACGCTATTTGGAGAAAGACTGGTTTTCTCGATTGATGTACATTTGGCCTGGTTGTTTATCTCCCCTTTCTCCTTCTTTTAGTTTAATTAGGAGAAGGGTAAGGTCTCGTATGCACTATGCAGTGCTGTTGGTGCTTTTAGGTATAGTTAACAGTATTCATAGCTGTTTATTTATTTGTTAGCGTTTGTGATGGATTAATGTGTTACTGTATATTATTTTGTTATCGTAGCAGTGGAGCAGTTGTGCATTTTGTCTGTAGCTGTTTCTCTATTATACATAGCAATCAGTGCTTTTAATCCCGAAATCACCTATTTTAATTAGTGAGGGCTTCATGCTGTAGCAAATTTAAATTAAAAATGTAAGTGCATGCTAGTTTATAGGAAGGCAGTTTGACAGGAAGAAAATGAGCATGTACATGCTTAATTATGCTTGCAGTTTCACATTTTATTCCTTTGGTTTGTAAAGTTTTAAAGTTTTCATTTGGGCCTGTAAAGTTTCTAATTTGTACGAAGGTTCTCCTACCCTTAATATTTGTGATAAGAGTAGACAATCATAAATGGATGATGCACACGCTCATATGAAAGTGTACATTTTGGAAGTAAGATTTCCGCATGACATTTTTAGAACATTTTAGAACATCATGCTTGGTATTGTGTTTGAACCTGGTTAGGCCTCTTCTCTTCGTAGGATGCCACAAAAAAATCAAAGAGAATGAAACTCATGGCCATGTTCAGTTTGGAAAAAGAAAAGAAAAAAAAACATGATGTTCAGGTTGAGAAAGAAATGCCAAAAAAAAAACGAAACTGTTTCTCGTTTGAGAAAGAAGAAAACCGAAGATTGTCTTCAGTATGCCCTTTTTATTTATATTTATTTTTAATTGGAATGGGTTGGCCACTCAATCCCGAGCATGATGTTCGGTTTCAAAATTCCAAAGTTTGGTGGTGATGGTTTTTCTAAAAATATTTGTAATCAAGTTGATTTCCGAATTTCTGATGGTTTGATGAAAAAAAAAAATCATACTTTTCTCAATTTCCGAAGGACCAATATGGCAGATAATAAATATATAGGGGTTTATATAAAAAATGTAGATAATCTGTCACCAAAATTAGCTTCTTGGAATACAATAGTGCAGTTGTTTCAACGGACGTGTAAAATGCTGCCAATCTGACATTTTAATAAGAATGAGAAAGGGGGAAGATGAATTTTATCAACTACACACGAAAACTGTAAATACTGCAATCCTCTGAGAGGGCCCAAAAATGGGCTGAGCCTAAAATAATTAAGGAAATAGTAAAATTTTAAGATCTTCAAGAACCTAACATGCGATGGAAGTAGGGGTGAAAAAGGATCGGATGTTGTCTGACCGAATCCATATTTGTATTTGAAAATTAGATACGGATATCCGATATTTAAATATCCGTGTAGATAGTGGTACATATATGGTTTTGAATTTTAATTATTTGTATCCGAATAGTAGATATATAATATATAGTTTAATATATATTATGAAAATATTTATATATTTATGGATATCCAACATTCAATCTATATCCGTATGTATCCGTCTAATATCCAATATATATCCAGAAGAATAAGACGGATATGGATATGATTTTACCACTATCTGATCCGTATCTGATCCATTTTTACCCCTAGATGGAGGCCATAAAGTATTGGTGGTGAGTATTCTGCCAGCAAAACATAAATTCCAATTCCATCCTAGTTTGTAATGAAAAAAAGACAAAAATTTCATCCTATGTCACAAAGCTAGCAAGGTGACATCATGGTGACAAGGGTTCTGGTGTTGTTTTTATCCAATCTTTTAAGATGGTTAATGAATGACCAGCTTATTGCTTCTTTAAACTTTGAACACAGAAAATGGGAACCTTAAAACCTGATGGAGCAAAATTTGAAACAGGATATTTTTTATTTAAGGGTAGTATTTGTTACCCTAGTTAAACTTGGTTATTGCACGTAGTACGTGAACTTGAATAGGCATTTACATGTCTGAGGATACTCTTGTGTAGTTATGTTTTGGCTTTGAAGTTTCTTTTTCGATTGATTTAAATGGTACTGTCAACATTACAAACCCATAATCAAGGGATCCCGTACCTTTTATATCCCTTTTTTTTTTCTGAGATCAAAGGCAGAGGCTGCCAGGTTTTATTAATACTGGTAAAATAAAGACCCCAGAGGGGTTGCATGCTATAGTTCATTTCCTGTCAGCTTAACTTGCCTCCAGGATTAACACCAGGTCTATTCCACTGATTCACCAGGCACCATTAGCGGTGCCTTTAGAAAGCCAGTCATCAGGTTCCACACACCTTTAATATCCTGTTATCCAATCTTAATCCTCACTTCTCGATTTTACTCTAAAAATAGCAAGTGTTGTTTCAAATAGTGCAGCTCTGCTGTCCTGAAGTTCAATTCTGAGTAGTATTCCAGAAATGTGCAAATAAATAAATAAATAGTTGAAACATATTTGTTTTTAGTAACAATTAAACAGATCTTATACTGCTTTGGGTATTAAAATGCCACCACTTATCTTTTAGCCCATTGCAAAACGAGTTCGCATCTCCTAAAGTAACCCAACTTTTGAGTTTAGATATGGACTGTTATATTCGAATCGGATGGTCCGGATCTAAACTAAAAAATTGGGTTACTTCAGGGAATCAAGACCCTTGCAAAACTTGCATTTATCTGGCTACCTTTTTTTTTACTTTAGCAATATTGGTTCCTGTACTGTCCTTGTATGTATTGGCTGGCAAAGGTTGTCTACTGACAATTGTGTTTTTGAATTTTATGCCTTAACTTCTGGTTTATGCTTGTAGTAAAAATCTGCGTTTGTTTTATTCAAAATTTCCTTGAAGAAATCAATGACATGTTTGTACATAAACATGTACAGTATCTATGACCACCCGATTGCTTTCAATAAATGGACTGCAATTCGTGCATCTGACTATCATATGCTAATAGTTTTATGACTTTATTGGTTGTTATTTGTTTCGGTGATTGATTATTATAATAGTAATATGGCTGCCAAACTTTGACAATGATGTGATAAGGAAACCGTGTTGCATTAAACACTAATTCTTGAAATAAAACCCATGATATCAACATTAATGTATTTAATTAATTAGATGACTTGACTTATTATAGAAAACTTTTCCACAAGTAGTGAGCTGGTTTACCAGTTGACCTCATTGTAAGTCATTCCACTCGTTGTTAAATTGAATGCTAGTTCAAGCCAAAAAAAAAAAAATTGGATGCTAGTTACTTGTAAATCAACATCACCCATGCTAGCTGTATCCTGCTAATACAAATTTACCATTTCCCAACCCATGGCTATCACTACTCCTTACTATTTTTGGTCAAGATTCTTTATGCATGATTTCAGTACCAGTACATTCCGGTATTTCGTCATATGCTATTCCAAGCTGATCTCGTTAATTCTTCATTCCTTTTTTTTTTTTTTGCTGTACAATATATAAAGCAAGATCCAAACTATTTCAAGCAGTGTTGTAAAAAACGTCCGTTTAGACCAATTAGTCATTGGCGGTAATCAAACCGTTACGGATTTTCCCGATTAATTGTTAATTCTTCATTCCATTTTTTTTTTGTTGTACAATATGTAAAACAAGATCCTAGCTATTTCAAGCAGTGTTATAAAAAACATCTGTTTAGACCGATTAGTCGTTAGCGGTAATCAAACCGTCACGGATTTTTCTAATTAATCGACCGATTATTTCTAATTATAGCCTAGCTTGCGATTAATCGCTTGACAAAACCCGTCCGATAACCACATATTGTTATTTACAACACTTATTTCAAGTAAATCATGAGTGCAACTTTAGCCTAGTAATTTCTCAATTATGGAATGGGTATACCACATGTACCGGTTGAATCATTTCAACCGTGAAGAGCACAATTCTAGGCTATTGTGATCCATAGTCATCTAACCTAGCTACTAGTCAACCTCTTGCAAGAGAGTGGTCATGATAAGGAAACATTCAGCTCATACTTTTGCGGTGAAATTGGGAGTCGTTGTCTTGATCTTTGGTCCTCCAATTTACTGGACAGTCCAGATCTTATACCTATTCCATTTGTATATGTTGAACAGTCTAATTCAAGACCTATTCATTTGTTACATGATTGTGCGGGATCGGGATAAGATTTTACGGGTTCGGAAAATTACTATTTAATGTGCGGGAACCCATACCCATAGTATATACTGGAATTATTATGGGAATATGTTGAAATAGTATTCGGTTGTATCGTAAGATTAGTTGTGGAAAATCTTATTTTTTTTCTAAAATATTTGATATTATACAATTATGTTTATAAATAAAATTATTAATAATGTAATTAACTAAAGAGGAGGGTTCAAATGCACCCAAATTTTTGTGCACCCAAATGCACCCTATCCTTTTTCTCTATTTTCAAAGTCCGAATAGTCAATCCGAACTGTTAGATGCGATAAATATATTAAGATGTGCTTGGAGACCAAATTTTATATTTTTTGAAATTTTTTTACTATTTATTAAGCCACTTTGAAAAATCGCTGATCCAATGGTCCAGAAAATGTAAAATCAGCGATTTTCAAAGTGGCTTAATAAATAGTAAAAAAATTAAAAAAAATGTAAAATTTGGTCTCCAAACACATCTTAATATATAGATTGCATCTAACGGTTCGGATTGACTATTCGGACTTTGAAAATGGAGAAAAAGAATTTAAAAGATAGAGTGCATTTAGGTGCACAAAAATTTGGTTGCATTTGAACCCTCCTCTTAACTAAAATATATTAAATAATAACATAACATTACATATTAATTATATAAAATAGAAAATTAATTTTATAATTAGATAAGAAAGATATAATGAGGTTCTACAATAAGTATTAAATAAAAAAAATTGGTAAAATGATTGATTTAATTGCATGTCCTACCATCAATTAAAAATAAGAATGCATCATGCATCATACTTCAAAATTAACCAAAAACAAACAGGCTGTATTTCAATTTCTATGTATTTTGTAAATATATATGTATAGTTTTGTCTGGATCCGTCCGGATACAATAGTCCCACAAGGAAGATATTAACTAAGATATAAATCTTTATGAGTAGAACTTGGGTGTTCTTAAGCTCATCAAAGTGTTTGATGAGCTTAACTCCAAAATTCATTAAATTGGTTTCAAATGATGAATCTGAATGTTGGAACCCGCATATCTTATGAGTGATGTGTTTACATGTAAAACTTTTAAATATTCGAATTAATTTATTATAAAGTTAATCGGTCAAAATTAGAAGGTTAATAAATTAACTTTAGTGCATTTATTTTTTGAACGTTTTTTGACCGCTTGACTTTATATTAAATTAATTCGAATGTTTAAAATTTTCACATATAGACGCATCACTCGTAAGGTAGGCGGATTTCAACGGTTCGGATTCATTATTTGAAACTGATTTAATAGATTTTGGAGTTAAGCTTACCAAACACTTCGATGAGTTTAAAAACACCATCATTTTACTCAATCTTTAGATATAGAACTTCTATGAATTTTTTTCATAAACCATAATTAATAAATCAAAAATTAGGAAACCAATATGATTATTATTTTTTTCGAAAAACCATAAGGTCCGTATGGTTCCTACGGTCTCCAAAATTGCATTTTTCCAGACCGTATGGGACCATTCGGTCTTACAAAAAAAATTTATAAAATAGAAATTTTTTTAATTTTTTTATTTTTTGTATTAAAATATTAGAAATATTGAATATATTTCTTTGAAAATATATGAAATACAATATAATTTGATGTATTAGAAAGACTGCAACAAATAACCCAGATCAATATTTTTCAGGTCGGGTTTTTGCGGCTGTAAGAAAAATTAATATATTTCTTTATGTGTTATTGAAAAAAAAATGCTTAGATTTTTAGCTATTGATCCCGGTTCAAAAGTCACTTGTAGGTAATCCAGAAAATATTATGATCCTTCTAGGACATTTAATTTATAAAAAGTTGTATCTTTTTGAATAATAATCATTAAATAACTTACAGTTTTTGTTTTTTTTTTCAAAAATAGATACAACTTTTCATAAATTAATGTACTAGAAGGATCACAATATTTTTTGGATTACCTAGAAGTGACTTTTGAACCGGGATCAATAACTCAGAATCTAAGCATTTTATTTTTTTCCAATAACACATAAAGAAATATATTAATTTTTCTTATAGCCGCGAAAAACCCGATCTGAAAAATATTGATCCGGGTTATTTGCTGCAGTCTTTCTAATAAATCAAATTATATTGTATTTCATCTATTTTCAAAGAAATATATTCAACATTTCTAATATTTTAATACAAAAAATAAAAATTTTCTGTTTTATTAAAAAAAAAATTGTAAGACCGAACGGTTCTCACGGTCTGGAGAAAAGGCAAGACCGAACGGTTCCCACAGTCTTTATGATTTTTAAAAAAAATCAATTATATTGATTCTGTAAAATTCATTTAATTATTCATGATTTACAAAAAAAAAATTCAACTTCTATTCTGTTACATTGTTAGTGTAGTGGAGAGAGAGGAGAGCGTCTTAAAAAAATTGATTTAGCAAGGACGGTAGAGAGAAGAAAAATAAATGCTGAGGTGGAGGAGAGAGAGATTTGGGAAAAGAATTATCATGTCTGAGTGCGGGTTCAATTTTGCAAAAAGATGCACTATACTGGAGACAGTTGGAAACTTTCTAGAGCCCTGTTCGGTTGTATAGGAATGAAGTGGGATTCATGGGATTTTCAGTAAAGTAGAGATTTTATTTCATTGTATGTTCGGTTTTCCATTTTGGTCATGGGTAAACTCCATTGGATAAGTCCAAAAAGTGAAAAATTTGTGGGAATTTGCACATTAGCTCAGAGCTAACGGTTTCTTTTTTTTTTCTTTTTCCTTTTTTTTTTCTCTCTTTTCTTTTTTTTTTCCGGGGGCTGCTATCTTGAGAGCACAAATTCAACTATTAAGAACTGAGAGAATTTTTTTCTTCTATGTACTACTTTTGTTCTTAAAAACCTTCCTATTTTCTATTTTCTGCTTTCAATTAAAATATGCTATAATTAGAAAAGTCAATAACATGTTAAAAGTAGAAAGAAATTGCTAGATATTGAAAACATAATTTTATGAGATAATTTTTTATATACCCTTCAAAACTTTTACGGTTTCTTATTTATCCCTCTAGTCTTTAATTTCTCTTATTTACCTCTCAACTTGTTAGATTGTTTCTTATTTGCCCTTGCTTTAATTAACTTTTCACCTAAATTATTAAAACTCCTTTATATATCTATGCTTTAAAAATAAAAGACAAAATTATCCTTTGTTCTTTCTCTTGAATTAAGCACAAAATGAATAGAAGCAAGAGAAAGCACCAAGCAATCGATGACCAAATAGTAGAGAAAGATATCAGCCAAAAGGCAAAAATGATTGAATCCGGGCGAGCCGTAGCACCACCTCTTTTTTCTTTAAGAAATAAACTTATATGTAGTGTAGTTTTTTATTTAATAGCTATGCCAGGATGAACATTAGATCGGGCAGAGGAAAGGAACTTCCACATTATTAATTTATTTTCTCGTTTCGTATCTTTGTCGGACGATCTTCATTGGATCATTGGAGACAGCCTTCTATTTCTATATATTCTTCACAGTGGTTCGTCCTATCCATTCTTCTGTGGTGGTGAAAGAAAAGAAAAAGAAAGAATAAAAAGGGAACAGATAATTCATCCATTTTCGGTACCAAGGCTGCTGAATCGAGGGAATTGAATTAGCGTTTCCAAATAAATAGAAATAGCAGTACCAAATACTTTGATATGCTTAACACTCGAAAATGAAGAACTTTATCCTAAAAGCGAGTCCACCCACGACTCCTAAATATTGAGATTAATTAACTCTGCAAAGGCACAAAAAATTCAACTCAGCATTAGAGGGGGTAATCCATCTGTTTCTTTTTGTGCTTGTGTTAGTGTTTTAGATACTAGGGTCAAGTTATAGATTTGGTGGGTACCTTCATTGCAAGACATAGAAGAAATGTTGTATTTGACTGGTATTCACTTTGTGCTTCAAGAGAAAGAACAAAGGATAATTTTGTCTTTAATTTCAAAACATAGATAAATTAAGTAGTTTTTTATAATTTAAGTGAAAGGTTAATTAGAGGAAGGGCAAATAAGAAATGGTTCAACAAGTTGAGAGGTAAATAGGAGAAATTAAAGACTTGAGGAGTAAATAAGAAACCATAAGAGTTTTAAAGGGCATATGTAAAATTATCCCTTATTTTATTTTTATTTGAAGTTCGTAGGTTTGTAAACAAAAATTTGATTATTTGTTTATTTCAACATCTTATGTCCTCTTTCTTGCTCTATTATATTCTAGTTTTAGAGTCTAATGTTTTCTTTTATAAGGAAGAACGAACTTTGACCGAATTATTTGTGAATTTTATAAATATTTTATAAACTTTACGAATTATTCGTTTATTTTTTTGCCTTGTGGAATTGATATTTTTGATCCGGATAATTTCGAATTATTTCCAAATTATACTCGAATTATTCTCAAATTACAAAACTTTGAAACTACCGAACCAAATCTGAATAATTCATTTGTCACTAGAGAGAAACAAATGACACATACGAGTGTTAGTTTGTAATAATCTAGAAGTTAATAATACGATAAATTATTATAAAGCTTTGTTCATAAATTGAATGCTTATTTATATATCATTTTGTTGCATTGAGTATTATTGAATTTATGGATCATTTCGAGTTCATGACTGAAATTGTGAAACTCCATAATATAGATGATATATACTCTTAAAAGTCACTCACCAAGGTAATTAGTAGGAACACTAATTACCGCGATAAGGTTAGTATGTAGATTAAAAGATGGTTAAGTTTTACAAACCACCTGACACGAGATGTCATTTTAATCATATAGATACATGTTCTAGGAACATGGTATTTGACAGACCCCAAATGAAACATTAAATAGAATTGTGTTCATGTCATTTATGTTTTCATTCAGTATCACGTTCTACAGTATGAGGTATTTATCATTCCCACTGAGAAATATGTATGTGTGATTGTTATCCAACGCTGTCCGTAAAAACCAATCATAATGGTAGCATTCCCATATGTATAGCTTAGCTGAGGAAGTGATAGTCTACCAAAAGTACTATTTTTCCCTCGTATTTTATACGAGCTATAGCATCACTGTGCCCCTTGGTAGAGTAAGATTATTTGCTAGCGGTATAATTAGAAGAGTAATTATATTTGATAATCTGCTCAAGATCAAGAAAAGATTCAGTTAGCAAAAATGACACACATCTACCTTGAAACTAATCTAATAGCTATAAGACAGAAGAATAGACACAAGTAAATTGTGTTGGGTTTTGACGGTTCAAACCCATTGATTAAGTATGTTGGGGTTTTGACGGTTCAAACCCATTTATTTGCTTAAGGTGCGGAAAGAGTAAAACAAAATTTTTACATCTAACTTAAGCTATAGATTAAATGAGGTATGTCAGGAAACTTTCCAAGGCGGTCCACCTTCAGTATTCCTTTGGCATCAAAACCTCATTTAATAATTTTACAGATCTACTCCATAATTGATTTCTAAAACTTTAATCTACTTACCAATTAAATAGATTAATATAACAATTTATACCTTATTTCCAAATCACAGTTGGAATGCAGATAAGCGAGAAGAGCTACACCAGGGAAAGAATCGACTCGGAGTATCACACGTGTGATACCTCTATTAGTTATCCACCAGGACTAACCAGAGAGCGGTTTATTTCTTTTGCCAGAAATACTATAAACCGCGGTATTCTGCAAAAACACTATTCACCAAAAAATTCGTTTCAATCAGATTTGCTAATTAAACCAAATTTGAAATACCGCGAAAATTTGGTAAAACACTATTCACTAATCAGAAAACCGTAAATAGAGAAAGAGAGAAATCCAATTAACGAAGTAATCAGATTAACACGTGAATTAGTGATTTTTCTCTTTCACCTATGCCCCTCTATTTATAGGCAAATGAGGAGGTTCGCCAAAAGACCGAAATATCCCCGTACTTGACAAAATTACATTTTTGTCATTTTGGATGTGGCATGCAAATTTGATTTTGCAACTTCATATTGGTTAGATTAGTTTAATGGATTCTAAACCCATTAACCCAAACCCACTGTGAATAGTAAATATCCAAATCAAATATGTATAATTGTCATGTACAATTATATTCGTTTACGGTTTTCGTTTGGTAATTTTTATACAACATGTCAAACACGTTTATAAACAAACCTGTGTTTCTGTTTGTCATTCTAAATGACGTACACTTAATTTAATTAATTATACCAAGTATAACTAATTATAACCATTAGTTTTTGCTTTGTCATTTTTAATATGACAAATATAATTTAATTATAACACGTATAATTAATTATAACCATCTTAATATTGATCATAACCAATTTATAATCAATCACAATAAGATTCTCCGATTAACTCCTATATGGTGTGACCCAATAGGATCTGTGTTATGTTGGTAAACAGAGTTAAAACTGTTTTAACTTCTGTAATCATGAGCGGCATCTGGCAACACATCATGACCATCCAATTACACAGATGATGCTGTACTGTACAATATCACGATCCAGTAAACAATTTATTTGTGTCAGTTCTTCTGTCTCATAGCTATCAGATCAGTTTCAAGGTAGATGTGTGTCATCCTTGGTAACTGTATCTTTTTCTTGATCTTGAGTAGATTATCAAATATAATTACTCTTGCAATTATACCGCATGCAAATAATCTAACTCTACCAAGGGGCCCAGTGATGCTATAGCTCGTATAGAGATACGAGGGACAAATAGTATTCTTGGCAGACTATCACTTCCTCAGCTAAGCTATACATATCGAAATGCTACCGTTATGACTGCTTTTGACGGACAGCGTTAGATAACACTCACACATATATATTTCTTAGTGGGAACGATAAATACCTCATACTGTAGAACTTTGACACTGAATGAAAACATTAATGACACGAACACAATTCTATTCAATGTTTCATTCGGGGTCTGTCAAATACCATGTTCCTAGAACATGTATCTATGTGATTAAAATGACATCTCGTGTTAGGTGATTTGTAAAACTTAACCATCTTTTAATCCACATACTAACCTTATAGCGGTAATTAGTGTTCCTGCTAATTACCTTGGTCAATGACCTTTTAAGAGTATATATCATCTATATTATGGAGTTTCACAATTTCAGTCATGAACTCGAAATGATCCACAAATGCAATAATACTCAAGGCAACAAAATGATATATATAAATAAACATTCAATTCATGAACAAAGCTTTATGATTAATTTATCGTATTATTGACTTCTAGATTATTACAAACTAACAAATTGTTTACTGGATCATGATATTGTACAGTACAGCATCATCGGTGTAATTGGATGGTCATGATGTGTTGCCAGACGCCACCCATGATTATAGAAGTTAAAACAGTTTTAACTCTATTTACCAGCATAACACAGATCCTATTGGGTCACACCATATGTGAGTTAATCGGAGAATCTTATTGTGCTTGATTATAAATTGGTTATAATCAATAGTAAGATGGTTATAATTAATTATACGTGTTATAATTAAATTATTAATGTTATGTAAAAATAACAAGCAAAAACATTGGTTAATTTATAAACGTGTGTGACACGTTGTATAAAGGTTAACCGGATAATTTATAAATGTGCAGGACACGTTGTATAAATTATCGAAACAAGAACCGTAAGAAAAATATATATAATTGTTCAGAATAATTATACTAATATTATTTGTATTCGGACCGAGGGCATTTGGGTATTTTCAGATTCGTCCTTATCCGCATGACATATCATCAATCCTATCCAGATGACACGTCATGGATCTTATCCACATGACATGTCATCCTTATCCATTCAATGACATATCTTGTAAATAGGCCGAACTTGGAGGGCATTTTGGTCTTTTGGCAACTGACCATAAACACTATAAATAGGGGTGGAGGGGTAGAGAGAAAAATCACTAATTCACTTGTATCGTTTCGTGCAGAATCAAATAAGTTTTTCTCTCTTTCTCAGTTTCTCTCCCAAATAGTGTTTCGGTTAAGAAAAGAAAGTTATATGTAGTTGACGTATAATCTTGTGGGTTGTTATAGAGTATATTTACGGGATCAATGAACAGTGTTTTACCAAATTTCACGGTATGTCAATTTTGCTCATTGATAAAACTGAGTAACCGAAAATTCATGTTTATGGGTTTTCGTCTTTTCCTTGTGAATAGTGTTTTTACATAATTCCGCGATTTATAGTATTTCTGGCAAAAGAAATAAACCGCTCTCTGGTTAGTCCTGATGGATAACTGATAGAGGTATCAGACGTCTGATTCTCCGAGACGAGTCATTCCCGATGTCGCTGTTCTCGCTCGGTCTGCATTCCAACTGTGATTTGGAAACAAGGTATAAATATGTTATATTAATCTATTTAATTGGTAAGTAGATTAAAGTTTTAGAAATCAATCATGGAGTAGATCTGTAAAAGGATTAAATTGGGTTTTGATGCCAAATGAATACTGAAGGTGGACCGCCTTGGAAAGTTTCCTGACATACCCCGTTTAATCCTGAGCTTAAGTTGGCAATAGAAATTTTTGTTCTACGGTCATTCCGTACCTTAAGCCTAAATGAGTTTTGGTTACCCCGAAACCCAACAACGAGTTGGCTCATGAGGTACTACAGACGTAGAAGGTGATCCTAACAGCTTGATCAGGAACAACATCTATAGATTTCCTAGTTTTTTTTTCTATTTTTGGCACTATACCAGTACTTTATTTGTTATTGGCTTGCACTTTGTTTGCTTTGTTTTGTTTTTCAACTTTGATTACTTCAATTTAAAAGCTCCAATGTTTTGAGCTATTTTTTTATAGTGATGATGACTCTAAATGAGACTGCTAACTTTTAGTATATATAAATATATACTTAGTTACCCTAATGCTACTTTGTCGAATTACAAGTGCATAATCCTACTGTGTAGTAGTGTCGGGTGTCGATCCACAAGGATAGATATAAGTTATTTAACAACATTAGCACTAGTCTAGGTTCTTCGAGTATGTTTGATAAGTGTGTATGCTAAATAAAAATAAATAATAGGTGCAGCTTGAATTGATAGTTTACTCTGGCGAATTTATAGGTGGAGATGCTAATTGTTATAAACTAAGTTTAGGGAGCCCTAGGGTTTTGGGTGAATTTCTTCTAATTATCTCAATATATATTTATGGTACTCATGTCTACCCATATACGGCCTTCTGTCACTGCCACATACGGTCCTGCATACGGCCTTTTGTCACTACCGTATGCAGTATAGACTACCCCGCAGAGCAGAGCCACATACCGATACTATTATTCCCTACGGGTGCTTGGGTTCGGTTCCATGCATATTTGAAAAGTTCTCCGACTCTAAAGTCGGCTTGTGGGGGACAATTCAGATTATCACAAGATATAATGTAATTAAACCACTCACACCTATCTAATAAATTATATTCTCCTATTACTTGCTAAATAATAACCCTAAACCTTATTCATTACAAGTAATAAATAAATTCCTACTTAAATCTCGAGATGCTATATAATCTATATCCTGCCAATAGAGCCCACTGGGTTCTAACCCTAGTCTTTGAACCACTGTCAAGCCTCGTTAGCCAAAATGTTTATAGTACTTACTTTTATCCCCTCTCACACTAAGATACAATGACTTAACACCTATAGGTATGTGGAGGACATTGACATATAGCAGACATAACTATATATGTAAGCACATATTTCAATAACATTAAAAGAATAACGAAATCTCAAATAGATATAAAAGAAAAATAAATATTATAGTAAAGAGATATTAGAATTAATTACATCCATCACTATAGAGAAGCTTAGCTACTCAAAGTCATGACAAAATAAAAGAAGTAATAAAAGAAAAACATAACATAAAACCTAGAACACATCTTCCTTGGATGACTTCTTCTTTTTCTACTTATGACTTTCAGCGCCTCTTCTTCTCCAAACTCCAAAAATTACACGTAATATTCTTCTCTAAACTATGAACTTACACAACTAAAACATGCACACCAATTCCTATTACAATAGGGGTTTATATAGCTTATCCTAAGGGTGTGGAGTCATGGAGATCATGGGAGAACATGGGTGCCAAATATAGTCTTTTGTGTTATATTTAGAGTGCTAAAAATATACTTCAATGCGTAGCAAGGCCTGCCACATCTGGAGATTTGTCCTTCTAAAAGGTTGTTGTCCAACGGCCGAGATTTCATCCAAACTAGACAGTCCACGAATCCAATCAGTGTGCCCTTACAGCATAGGCGTTTATACTGCATGCAGCATAGACGAGGCTGTAAGGCACTGTACTTAGCCGAATTTCAGTGAATTTCTCCATGTTGCATGTTGTGCACTTTATGTGAAGTGTTTGCATACTCCATGCAATGCCCTATTTTGACGCTTCCTTCATAATCAGCCTAAATATGGCATTTTTGCTTCGTTTTAGGCCTAAATTTGCAATCTTTTGTAAAACCTACCAAAATAGCCTAAAAACATGTTTACGGTGAATAATTCAGATAAATGAATACTTTACATACGTTTTTATGTACTAAAAACTAGTTATTTTCGCTATATGTTTTGACATTATTAAGTTAGTATATGCCATTATGCATATTACAAATTGGTTCGTAATACAAATCAATATTTTTGTTTTTAAAATTCTAACGATCAATCCAAACTGTTCAACATGATTATGATATGAATATGTACTTGCATATTGAATTTTATATTTTTCTTATATCAAAATTTTGGACCATCCAAAAACATTGATTTTCTATCTATTTTTAAAAATAGTAAAAAAATATAAAAAATATAAAATTCAGTCTGCAAGTACATATTCATAAAAAAATCATGTTAAACGGTTCGGATCGAGCATTAGAATTTTGAAAACGAAAATCATTCTCTATTTTCTTAACAAGGCCAACCAAATTTATCAAATTGAATTTATTACACCTATAAAGTCCAAACAATTTTCAAACATACAATCACTGCCATATCAAAAATATTAAAATGCCACACTGCTTATATGAGAATTATTTTTTCTATTTAATTTCCTAATTTGTAGCGGTCCTTAATTGAAAGCAAAAATAAGAAAGCATTGAAGAAGGATAAAATTGTATTTAGAAGAAAAGATTTTTCTTTGCTTTCAATAACCCAATTGTTACTCTCAATATAGCGCCACCCTTTTTTTCCCGATTTTTTATTTATATCCAAAAAATAAATTAAATTACAAAAAATAACCACTTCGGCGTTGAAATTTGAAAACTACCCAATCCGGTTATCCAGTAACTGGATTTTTTTTTCCGATTATCCAATTCCCGGATTAGTGAAATGGGTCCGGTTATTGGTTAACCAGAAATGAGCAAAATGTTTGATATGTATATGTCCGGTTAATGGTGGACCTGTTTTGTGGTTTTTTTAAAAAAATAGAAATTTTTATTTTTTGTATTAAAATATTAGAAATGTTGAATATATTTCTTTGAAAATAGATGGAATACAATATAATTTTTTTATTAGAAAGACTACAACAAATAACCCGAATCAATATTTTTCATATCGGATTTTTTGCAGCTGTAAGAAAAATTAATATATTTATTTATGTGTTATTGGAAAAAAAAATAAAAATGCTTAGATTCCGAACTATTGATCCCGGTTCAAAAGTTACTTCTAAGTAATCTAGAAAATATTATGATCTTTCTAATAGATTTAATTTATTAAAAGTTGTATCTGTTTTGAAAAAAATAAAAACTTTAATTTATTTAATCATTGTTATTCAAAAATAATTCCCAAAATAGATACAACTTTTAATAAATTAAATGTACTAGAAAGATCATAATATTTTCTAGATTACCTAAAAGTGACTTTTGAACCGGGATCAATAACTCGCAATCTAAGCATTTTTATTTTTTTCCAATAACACATAAAGAAATATATTAATTTTTCTTACAGCCGCGAAAAATCCGATCTGAAAAATATTGATCCAGGTTATTTGTTGCAGTATTTCTAATAAAACAAATTATATTGTATTTCATCTATTTTCAAAGAAATATATTCAACATTTCTAATATTTTAATACAAAAAATAAAAAAAATTCTTTTTTTTTTTTAAAAAAAACCACAAAACCGGTGCAGTATTAACCAGACATATACATATCAAACATTTTCCTCATTTTTGGTTAACCAATAACCGGACCCATTTCCCATTTCTGATTAACCAATAACGGACCCATTTCACTAATCCGGGAATTGGATAACCGGAAAAAAAAAATCCAGTTACTGGGTAACCGGATTGGGTAGTTTTCAAATTTTAATGCCGGAGTGGTTATTTTTTATAATTTAATTTATTTTTTGGATATAAATAAAAAAATCGGCTCTTTTTTCCTACAGGCTGTCAATGGCAACAAGTGCCTTCTTTTATTATAAATGATCAAAAAGTTGATGGTTCACATGTGATTATCATCGTATAAACTATAAAATAATCAGATCTTGTTTCAATATAGTTTTATTTTTCATTGTCAGTACAGTTTATGATATCATTTAATTTAATAGATATTATTAATTCAAAATAACAAGAAGAAAAAGAAAAAATATTTTTTAAAATTGGTGATTAATTTTACTGTGAATTATATCTATTATTATTTTGTTATTTCTTCAAATAGAAAGTAACGAAAATAGATGTTCGTTTTTGTATAAATATTTGCTTGATAATTTTCTATGCTATTTCTAATACTTCTTTTACAAATTATAGCTAATATTTTTACAGCATATTAGTGTACAATTTTTTTTCTTATTTAAATTGAAATTCATTTTTGTAAATAGTAAAAAACAACCTTCCAAATAGTATTGAAGCAAAATTAAAAATATACATATTTTTATTTTATTTCAAGCAAATTAAAAATGGTTAATTATCAATTAGTGCTAATTTAAATTTAAATTTATTTTTGGGTGATTAGATAACAAGTTTACAAGCAAAAACATCGTTATAAAGTAATAGGTATTGTTATGAATTACACTAATAATTATTTATAAGAATAATTGTATTGATATCAAGCATTCTAGAAAGAAAAATATAATTTCTCACAACTAATCCTACTGTATAACTGAACACCCATTTTAACATTCCTATAATTAATCTCATTCGTATTTGTATCCATGAATTCTTACTTTTTTAAAAATGGGTTTCTATTCCCATCAAATCTTACCGTGTAATCCAGTAGCAAACGAACAGGTCCTAAAGGAAATTTAGGTATAAGTTGTGGCTGCCAACAATTGCACTATATGTACTGGAGACAGTTGAAAACATTCCAAAGGAAATTTTAGGTATAATTTGTGGCTGTCGAACACCTTGTTGGAATTACTGTCCCATCTAATCCCAACCAATGTAATTCCCATCAATTCCAGGGATGCTGAACACCTTGTCAGATTACAAGTCGCTAATTAGGTTCATATTGGGTATTAGATCATCAGATTTTGGACCATCACGCGAATAATTCTATTTTTTTTTTTTCAATCATATCAGATTTTGTCACATCTAAATAAAAAATGTCTTAATATATAGTTATATACTACGGTTCGGTGTAAATGATTTGTTATATTTAGAATGACATAATTAATTAAGAGGACAATTAATATATATACACCGTGCCAATTGAAATTCTTGAAAATGATCTGTCCCTGAATCCCTGATCAAAATGTTCCCTTTGACACGCGTCGGTTGAGACATATTTTCTATACGGTACGTAAGTGCGAAAATCAGTCGGATATAAGGAGACATGCCAACAACTTGTTCTCTCTCTGATTCTCTTGAATGAAACGCGCTGTAATGTTGAACTTGACTTGTGACCCATGGACGCAATGCTTTTCTCCGTCCCGCATCCTCTGCGCGACTCTCCTTCGTCTGATTCAAAGCCGTAGCAGAAGGACGATCGATTTGAAGCGATCGAGTACGCACATTTTTTTTTTTTTTTTAAAAAAGAAATAGATATTTCTTTTAGGAAGTAAAAGATGACTGTTTTTTTGGATGGCATGAAACGATATTTGATGTGGTTCCGTTCCTTGCGATATCGCAACACATATTTGACGTGGCTTTTAATTTTATGTCCAGCTGTCTTGTGGCACATCAAATATATTTTTTCTTAGCGAATTCCAAAAAAAAAAAAGCACATTCGGTGCGATTCCTTCCGGGACATTGAAAAATTTCACCATCTTTTGGACCTTTAGTAAAGTTTTTTTTTTAATAAAAATATTGTCCATTTAGAAGTAGTTCTCTAACAGTTCTTCGGTCCAACTTGTCCTAACTAACAAAATTAATTAATGATTGGCATTAATTAATCAGGGTGCACCGTCGAGATCCGGCGAAAAGAGCGTGGTGCACTGTTGAGATTCGGCAAGGAAAGAGTGGTGCACCGTCAAAATTCGGTCGGAAGAGCGTTATGCACCATTGGAGGGAGTCCATGCTAGCGAAGGTTGTCAAAGTAGAACATATGAATACTTTATTAGTTAGATATAAATACTTCATTTGTTAGATATGAATATTTCTTAGAAAATGTGAGCTGAGAAAGATGAATCTGACTTTGAATTTTGAATTGTATAAATTATTTCGAACATATATGAATACTTCTTTAGTTAGATATAAATACTTCATTATTTTAGATATGAATACTATATAGATTCGCTGTAGCGATCCTCAATCTTGGCAAATGTCGCTTTTAAACGGTTGCGGTCTCCAATCCAGACTGTCACAAGATGCTAGCGGTCCCCCTGATCGTTACTAGTTCCCAAGATTAATGGTTCCCTCCGGTTTTGACTATTATAGATAATAAGTATTAATATTATAAATTCATAGGTATAAATACTATATGTTTTGACTATTAATAAAATCACGTTAACCTTGCACTCTGGTGGCAATTAGTGCATGCGTGTCAATTAGTGGTCCCCCGTTATACTTTTTTTTGTCTTTTAGCACAGGAGACAGATAGAGGACTAAATGAGGGGTACTGTTAGTTTGTTTCTTTTTTTTTAATTGTTAAAAATAAAAAAAAGTGTGGACTATGTCAATTAGACCACTATTATTAAAATCAGATCGAACTGGATGAACTGTAAAGTTTTAGATCCAGTTACTTGTACGATTTGGTTCAAATAAAAAACCAAAGAAGCATGTAAACGAGAAAAAAAAAACTCGGTCAATTTTTACATAAAACCAGTGAATTAACTTAAGAAACCTGTTTTCTTTTGTTGTTGTTGTTGTGATACTTGTAGCTCATTTATTCAGAATAGGTAGCATTTTTTTAGGACAAAATGTAATATATGACAAGAGTGTTATTTTTTGGGCAATTATGGGTTCTTTTGTTTCTCAATATTTTTTTATAAATAATTATGTGTGTGAGGATAATTAGACAAAAATTACAATTTTTTTTTAAAATAAAATTTCAAAATGCTAAATTTAATATTGGTCGGTGAAGGTTCTTTTTATTGCAAATAAATGAAAATTTTATATGTAGTTATCAATTTTAAAATAAAGTATAAAACTATATAACCTTTTTGATGAAAAGAGAACATTCCTATGATATTTTATTTTAATAATTCTAAAAATAAGTTTTACACATATTGAGTTAAAAAAAATAATAATAATATATAAATTTATATTTGTACATATATTAAATAATATGCATGTGGAAATTTTTACTATATAAAACATATTCATTTTCACAACAATACCTATATCTCATTAATATATAAAAAATATAAGTATTTCAAAATACTTTTTTTTTAAACCATGACAAAAAAAATCAGAAACCAACTTTACTAAAAATGAAGTTGAGTATGAAATTTTGAAAACTGAAATTGAAGTTCGTTATGAACTTTGAACCCGGTTTGTGATTGTTTTAGCAAAAAGAAACCAACAGTCTAACCGGTTAATTCATCAGTCTGACATGTAATTCATTAACTCGAAGCTTTACCAAGTCGATGTCCGGTTAGTCATTATTTTATCCTGTTATTTTTTTTATGATTGGTCAGCAAATGCTGATGAAAAATATATTAATTAGAAAAAGTTCATTTACATATGGACCCAAAATTTCTCTCATTTAAAACATATTCTTGGACCCAAAATTTCTCTCATTTAAAACATATTCTTGTAAGCATGCTTGTGATCAATAAAAAAAGGAGAAATTCTAACCATCACCTCTCCCTTCTTCCTCCTTCATCTATCTTCATTCCCCTCATTCCGCTCTTAGTTTTTTTCTTCAGCATAGCTATATTTTCCTCTATCTTGTCTATATTTGCGGAGAAAAGAATGAGGAAAAGGAGAGGAAACCGAGTCGAGCAGGGATTGATTAGAGCCGAGAGAACGGTACCTTCAGAACTCGAAGTGTATAGTCTCTAACCCCATCTTGATTGGAGCACGACGGCTATCGGACAAAAGTGGAACCGGCCGTAGATAGAGATGAAGAAAGAGATAATAAGGTGTTTTTTTAGAGCAAATAAATATGATTAATTGATTAAAGTAGTTTACGTGATTTTATGCGAATAAATAAGTTTAGATCTAGAAATGAGAGCCATAAATTTGGTTCATTGTAATTTCTTTTTTTATCAATAAAATTATTAGTGTGCATTTAAATTTAGAGTCGCTAAACTTTTAAAAAAAAATAATAATAAATTGTTAGTATGCATTTAGAGTCGCTAAACTTAAAAAAAAAAATCAATAATAAATTCACAATCATGCTATGATAATATATAGTAAAAATTTCAGTTAATTTCGAACGGAAAAGTGACGCCAACATAAATGGAGCAAGTTAATTATCAGAACTCATTTTATAGCAATTATTATCAGCCACATTATTCAGATAACATTTCTCAATATTAATTGTTTTGAGACGCGCGAGCGGTTGACCATTAGATAACAAGATATATGCTGGGGTCACTGCAGCAGTCGCAATCAAGTAGAAGACAACTCAAGGCGCTCAGCTCGGGAGTCGGGAGAGAGCGAATAGATTAATTAATGCTAATGTACATATCGTAAGACTTTTGACCGATTCTTCATTTCTCTTACCAGACACCACCTCTAGAGATTATTCCACAGCAATAACCCCACCATAAAACACACGCACTTTTGAACATTTCCAAGGTACTCATTACCTTTTTCCATGCATGAATATATATATATAGTCTCTCTCTCCAGCTGTATCTCTCCTTCACAACTCACAAGCGCTTCATAAATCGTAAGGCACAGATTCTTCAATTAATCAGAGAGAGAGAGAAAAGAGATGAACGAATTCCCACCTGGATATAGATTCTTCCCAACTGAAGAGGAGTTGATCGGATTCTACCTTCAAAACAAGTTAGAGAACAAGAGAGAAGAGGATATGGAGCGTGTCATTCCCGTTGTAGAACTCTATTCGGTTGATCCATGGCAGCTGCTAGGTTAGTAATTAAGAATAATAATTAAAATTTTCTTGTTCGTACATACATGAGAATTCTATCTTATATATATATATATAATGCCGAGATGAAGATTGAAGATATTACATTTTCACCATACATATATTCGTGCACCCGTTCTTCTTACCATGGGTGCATGTAAATTAAGAGGAAAATTTAAGGGCCATACCATATAGTTTTCTTCTTGGCAAACAGATTCTTTTTTTTTTAATTTTACTTTTTATATTTTAGATGGAGAAGGCTCACTAATCCTGCATTAATATTTTATGTCTATAGAGCCTTAAATCCATAACTTCTTAAAAATATCTTAATGACTTACCACTTCAGCTTGATTTCAAAAACAACGCTATATAACCATATGTTTGTAACACGATCAATTAATGCTATACTACATTAAATAGATTTCACGAGAACTCCGTCCACTGACGAAGGCGATCAACAATGGTTCTTCTTTTGCCCTCGGCAAGAAAGAGAAACTCAAGGAGGAAGGCCAAGCAGAACCACTCCATCGGGTTACTGGAAGGCTACGGGTTCACCAAGCACGGTGTATTCCTCCACAAACCGGCCGCTCGGAATGAAGAAATCAATGGTGTTTTACCAAGGGAAAGCTCCAATAGGGACCAAATCTAAGTGGAAGCTCAATGAGTATAGAGCATACCAGGAGGATGGATTACAGGTAAAAAAAAAAAACCCTAAGATTCTGAATTTTTATTACAACATTTTTTTAATTAAGGACTAGAATGTTAACAATTTAACATTCGGTTGGCCTATAGCTCTACCTGGATCGGTCACACGTGTTTGTTAAATAGGGTAGTCTCGGTGCATTTTCACCAAAAAAATTAGTTGCAGATATATATGGAATATAATCCTGCATGATATATATCTATATCATGGTAGCAACTTGGGGGAGACTAAGCTTTGACTTGTAAAATTCGCTTTCAGTGTCGTTTCTTCACACTTTGTTCCTATTTTGTTTGGGACAATATTTCTGTTTTAGTTTTTGAAACCACATGATAGCTAGCTAGTACCTCATTTCCATGCTCAAGCTATCTCAATATATATCTTTTAGGTGTGGCACATGCACAAGTAACTGCTACTCATGCAAGAGAGAACAATCTCTTCTTAACAAAAGTTATTAGAGCAGGGTTAAAATGTCCTGTTGTTATTGTTTTTATATCTCAATCATGCTTGATTATCGTATCTTCAATTATGTCTCACATTCATATCTTTATTTTCAAAATTCAAACTAGCTACTCAACATGATCACCATATTTAAATGTGCTTGGAGACCAAATTTTACATGATCTCCAAATTTTATATTTTATTACCTTTTAGAAAAGATACAATATCATTGTTTTTGGATGGTCCATAATTTTCTGGAAATCAATGATTTTGTACCTATCTAAAAGAATAGTAAACAATTTTTCAAAATATATAAAATTTGGTCTCCATACACATTTCAATATGGAGATCAATGCATGTGTTGAGCAGTCTGGATAGACTGTTTAGACTTTGAAAACGAAAATAATGATGTGAGATACAATTAAAATATAACAATAACCGTACTCAAGTTATTATTATCCCGCGTAACTAAATTTGAAATGTTAATTATATGCATTTAGCCTTATAATTTTTGTTTTGCATGTCTAGCTTAGGAGCGAGTTTAGCTTGTGCCGATTGTACAACTCAAGTGGGCTGCGACATTTTGATAAACGGCCACTGATGAATCCAACAATAGTTGAAAACCAAATTGGACCCAGCAAAAAACCAACAATTGACGTAGGAGTATCTTCTTCAAAGAAGAAAATATCAAACGATAACTCATCATCAGACGGTGGAGATTGCCAATTATACCCCTTGGATCACATTGAGAAGAATGAACAATCAAACGTTGATGACGAGGGCGATTTGGACTTTTGGATCAGTTATAATCAGATGAACTTTTGAAATTAATTTTTATTTGCTAATTAATTATTTGTTTGTATTGAGCTCTAGGTGAGCACTCTTTTTTTTTTCTTTTGCTAATTAATTATAATCAGATGAACTTTTCCAAGAAGGGATCGATAATATTGGATCCTTGGACTTAACAATATTTAAGCATTTTTTAACAGAGATTAATTGACATGGAATTTGTGAGAGAATGTTTACGATTGGTACTATTATAATTTTATTATGGGAGAACCTTTGGTTAGTATAATTGAGTGTCTGAGTTCTATTAAAAAAATGAGAATAACATATAGCATATTAATTAAAGTATTCTCTTTTTAACAAAAAAAATATGGGTTCAAAATCCTTACCTCATGCTAAAAAAATAATAAGTTTTGTACAAAGAGAATAGAAAAGTGACCACAGCATAGAATTATCCAAGTTAACCACAGCCACAGGCACACCGCACACGTTTTATCACGCCAATTATTTTCTTTTTGTCACTATGTTTGTTGTGTACTGTGAAAGTAAAAATAAATAAATGGGTGTCGGCCCAGGTAGATGAAAGGCTCAACGGAGAATTAGAAAGGTAAAAGAGTTAGCTAAAAAAAATTGGAACTTCTAGGTGAAACAAAGCCCAGTGTGCCAATTGTATTTCTCCAAATTTAGATATACCCATTGTAACTTCTTTTAATTAGATACTTCCTCTTACAAAATTGAAAATTAGTTATTTTTCCACTAAATGGGATTTATAATTTTTATCCTCCACCAAGTAACCTCCCTGAACTGAATATTTTACATATTCACATCACACGAGACATTATTAGTCACATAACTTGTACTCTGGAGACTCGAATCAGCCATATTAGTCATCCATTGCTTCAGAGCACCACTCGTAACCACCAAAATGTTATAAGCGTGCGATGAAAACCTAATATCCAAAATCCCTAATTTCAACAATCTATGAGTTCTAGACAACTACAAGGCCAGACAATGTAGAAAAACTATTGCCCACAAAAATGTCTGATCTTGAACAAATTTCAAAATCGATTGGCGATTGTATCAGGTAAGGGTACTTCTGGTAAATATCCCAAGCTCGAAGTCTTTTTTTCACATACGGCAAAAACCCCGATTTCCACCAGTTTAAAACCGAATCATCCTCGAGTAAACTACAACTGGCAGGTTTATACCTGTTATGTTAGAAACCCGACCCAAGATCTCATTTTTGCTACTACATATTTGGTTCATTCCTGTTCTCTGTTCCCAGTTCTTGCAATGTATTATCCAATCTTTTTCAATTCTCATGTGTACTGCTAAGTACAGCATGATAGAAGTAGAACCGGCATTATTTGTATTATATTTCGCATTCATGCAGACATCTCTAATCTTGAGACCACCTTTATTACATCATTTTCTATCTCATGTGTCAAAACCAAACAATCAAAGATCTCAGCATAGTCTCGTACCGGCCAGTGGTCATGCCAGAGAAACAGGTTCTTCCCTAGAATTCCAACCAATTATAAATCATGCAAGTTGTTATCTTTCAAAAATTCATCAACTGTTTGAAATCTCTTTCCATATTCATTTCCTACCATTTCCCTTTTGCAACTCAAACGGGTCAGTTTTGTTTAAAAGAGTACCGACCCAATCGAACAAACCCATCACAAATTGAATTGAATTTGTCAAAATCAAAAATCTTGTCGAATTGCATGGGCTGCAGTAACTCGACTTCCTTGTAAAACAGGGAGGCGCTCAAGCTAGGCATGAGAAGTGTTCAGTTGAGAAATCGAGCGGTTAAGAAGCCTCTTGCAAGTGCAATCTTCTGATTGTTTAAACCCATACAATTTGAGGGACTTCCAAGAACTTGTCTTTTCTAACAGCAAATTGGTTTGATTTGAAAATCCTTTGATGAAATTGAAACTAGGAAAAGCCAGGGGTAGGAGAGAAAATTGATCTGAGAAGAAGAATGCATGTTTTTCTTTTGAGAAAAAATAAGGGTCAAGTCCTCATTTGATTGAACTGACAGAGTTACATGAGATTTGTATCTCGATTTTAAATAAAATAAAAATGGCTCAGTACAGCTGAGCCTATGCAAGAAAATAAAATCTAAGTAGGAAAGAAAAGAGGTAAAGAAATAAAACAGAACAAGTAAAAAATGATACAAAAGACAAGGTACAAGATTACTTACAACAACCACCACCAAGCCTCTAGGCCCAAACAAGGTACAAGATCACTTGATAAAGAAATTTGTTTTTGATATAAGGTACAAGATCACAAGCAAAAAATGATACAAAAGACAAGGTACAAGATCACATGATTTAATTCTCCAATTTCCCAAATTCATTGTGATAAATTAGCTTTTAATTGGTTGCAATTCCATCATTTGTTGTCATTTTTCCTGGAATGAAAGACAGGGTACAAGATCACTTGATAAAGAGAATCAATAGAAACTTAATTTTAAGGAGATATTTCATGTATACCCCTCAAAAACTTTGAAATTATGTATTTCCTCTAAAATTCATAATCTCGTATTTACCCTTCTAAATTTCAAAAACTCATAAATTTACTTATTTTATTGCCTTTTCCATTAAAACTCATTTTAAATTTATAAAGTAGCCTTTGTACCGTATATTAAAAAATATATATATTTAAAAAAAATTGAGATGGAACCCACTCTCTAGATGATACCAGTAAAGTGTTCCTAGAAAAAACAAATGTATATACCGAAAAAACACAATACAAAAGAATATCAAAGCATTAGTAGAAGAACAATGTTCAAATCAAACTCATGCTTACAAATATTTAAACATCAAATCAAAACATTGTAACAGAATTCAAACAGAAAACGACAATACGTTGAGCCACAAAAAACTCTAAGATAGATTTCAGAAAGGTAACAAGGAATAAAACAGTTGCAGATTTTCCTGTCTACATTTCATTCTTCACTTGAATCTCATTTAATTAGCAAACAATTTAAAGTTTACAACATAGCCTACTATCTAGTAAAATTCTCAAAAAGCAAAAGATTACTTGGTGTCCATAAGAGTAGTATTCTTTAAAGGAGACTCAGAACAATACAAATTTTTGCCCCAAGCAGATTGGACGGTCTAGATCTAAACTCAAATTTTTAGTTAACTCGAGTGATATGAATACAAAAATAAATGCTTTCCACAGGAAGTTGCATATATAAGGTGATACGATTGGAAAAAAAAAAAAAGATCACAAAAAAGAAAATGAAATAGAGAACATAATTGACATATAGACCCTCAGTAGATTAATATTATTTCAACACGTGTTATCTTGAACTTAGATATAAATGTAAATGGCTTTCACATGTTCATTACGGTAAGGGATCCATTGACAACCAACTCATCACAACATATAGAGAGAGAAAGAGAGACATGGCACATGCGGTGACCTTCCACATGCATGAAGAAAACCGAATTTTAAAACATTGTCTTATACTATTGTTGCTTTGAGATTCGTGCAGAAAGGATTTTAATGGTCTGGATTTTGAACAGATCAACACAAAAGTTTGAGATATCACAGGGGATACAAATTCCTGTGGTGCTCCCAGCCTAACCAAAATCATTTTGGAGCCTATTAGGAATATAGAAGGATCCACATTGCGATTTGTGCCAAATCAAATGGGCAAATCAGATCTCATTCCACAAGGTCAGGTGTTGCAATGGATCTGAATTCACAGATGGCCCAAATCACAAAATCATTTGCACGTAACAAACCATACGATATCAGGCTCCTAAAGAGAACAATTTTTTTCAGATCTCTGCTCTTATACCAGTCACATCATCATTGGGCCTTAGCAACAGTAAATATAATGCTTTTCACAAAAAAAAAAAGACAGCAAAATATCAGAATATTATTTAAAAGGAAATTTAACAGCATTTTTTTTAACCAAAGATTTAAATCACACTTCAACAACCCAAATCAAGCTCTAGTAACTGACAAAACCTTGCATCAAATTTATTAGCTAGATAAAGATCAAAACGAACAAAATTAATTCCATTAAAATCAATCTCTAGTACACCCTCTAATACTTTATTTTACAAATAAATTCATTTAATCAAATAATAAATATTCCTTTAAAATCAAAATTTCCAACTTTGAGCACTCAAAGACGCTTCATTTTGGACCTATAATGACAAGAGTAAATTCAACAAACAAAAAACAAAAGCAACATAAAAGCTTCATCATTCCTTTTGAAATTATTTGTTGAAAAAAAGTGCATGTTTTTTAAGTGTGTATTAGTAAGCTAAAATTACAAAATGATCAGTTTTACTAAAACTTGCAAACAACATAAACAAATTTAAGCAAAAGCTGTAAATTTAAAAAAAAAATAAAAGAAAAGGAATGTTAAGTAAACAACATATTAAATGACTATTTGGAGTTTTTGCATCTTAATGGAAAGAAGAAAAAAAAAATTCTTGAGAAGGTATGTAAACAGAAGGGGTAAAGCAGATCATTGCAAAAAACAAAAATTAAAGAATCATAAAGACTGTGTTGTGAGGACCCTCAGTAAATCTCATAATTATACTTCATCCCGCTGTTCTCGGGGGCCCATGTAAGAATGCACACAAGTGAAACTCTTTTTGGACTATCCCCCTCCTTATAAAGAAGAAGAGCATCTGCACCCCAATTGCATATGTAATTGATATCACCTTAAGGTTACTCAAACGGTGAGGTAATGCAGAGGATACAAACTCATTAGCATTTTCAACCGTGTATAGTCACCTTTTCTGTAGTAGTGCAGATTTCAACAAAATATTCTTTGTTGTCCATATAAAAATGTGCATGCACCACCAAGTGTCCAATGCCAACGGTTCAAATATATAGAGATAGATACATAAATAGAGAGATGTAGAGGTGCCAAACAGTTAACTCAGGTTGGTCGTATTCAAATTCGCATCCTTTGAGATATCTCATATTTTGTGTGACTTTTTGGAAAATCTTAACCATTCAAATACATTCTGCACGAATCTCAAAGCCCAAATAATACTGGCCCCTGCACTATCCCCCAATAAGCACCAGACACATCAGTCACACAAAATATGAGATATCTTAGAGGATACGCAAAATATGAGACATCCCAGAGGATACGCACTTGTCATATTCAGACCAAAGTTCAATTTATAGAGTACCAGTCCAGATTCTACACTTTGCCACTTGGGAACTATTTCATGTGGCACATCCAAAACATCAAAACATCACATATGCCCGAATTTCTGATTGGACGGTACAAATCAAAACTCAAAAATTGGGTTACTTCAGGGGATCTGAATTCACTGTAAATAGGGGTGTCAATGGAACAGATACAGAGCGGATAATGCTTAAAACCAAAATACATATCAGCATTTCTTCTAGAAGATAGAGATTTGGATATGAAAGGATGCCAGATTTCGAGACCTCAAAAGTGACAAAGCATGTGCATTCTTACCGGGCACTAACAGAGAACATTTGTTTGTTTTTGAATATTTATTTCATATGACAGAGCATAAGTCATCATCGCGTCCTCACTAAAGTGCTCATAGAAAGAACAAATGTACATACCGAAAAAACACAATATGAAAGAATATTAAAGAATTATTATGATTAGAAGAACAATTTTCAAATCAAGCTCATGATGTTACACATATTTGAACATCAAATCAAAACATTGCAATAGAGTTCAAAAAGAAAACAACACTACATGACCCACAAAAAACTCAAAAGGTAGATTTCAGAAAGGTATACAAGTAAAAGAATTAAGCATCACAGAAACTCCCACTTAAATCAAGTCATCACCCTCTTCTTTGAAATTAACTAAAAAAATCTGCATATTTCCCTGCCGACATTTCCTTCTTTACTTGCATCTCATTTAATTAGCAAACATCTAATAGTTACAACATAGCCTATTCAAGTGCTTTTCAGAAAGAAATTTGCAGAAATAAGGTGATTTGATTAAAAAAAAAAAAGAAATAGAGAACATAATCGACATGTAGACCCTCAGTAGATTAATTAAATGTATTTCAACACTAGTTCTCTCAAGCCCAGATGTATCATAAATGGCTTTCACATTTTGATAACGGTGGGAATTCATTGATGAATTTGGATGGTGCAATAATTAAATCTGGACTGTTATTTTAACCTGGCACAAATCTCAAAACAGACCCCTGTAGTTCCCATAGGCACCGGATTGAGTTTGGCCCGGCTGGGATTAATCTGAGCCATCCGTTTATATATATTGCACCTCAAGTACCTGGAGGGATACAGACTCTCCATTGAAAACCAACTTATTGCCACAAAATAGAGAGAGAGAGAGAGAGCATGACAGTTTGGCCGAGTGGTCTAAGGCGCCAAATTTAGGCTCTGGTCCGAAAGGGCATGGGTTCAAATCCCACAGCTGTCACTTTGACATAGGGCGGTAGCACAGTTGGCTAGGAGAGAGTCCTAGGACTGTGGTTACCCAAAGGTCGAGAGTTCGAGCCCCGCTTATGACTTTGTAGCCTTTTGCGAAGATTTTCAGAGAGAGAGAGAGAGAGATGGCAGATAGGTATTGCATTTCACACATCAACTCAAAATTTGAGATATCTCAAGAGATGCGAATTCCAGCGGTACTCCCAGCCTAGCCAAAATCATTTTGGAGTCTATTTGGAATATTGCGTGGTCCACTTTGCAATTCGAGCCAGATTGAAATGGATGACTTAGATCTCATTCTACACGGTCAAATATTGCACTGGATCTGAATTCGAGGATGTTAAACTCCCAAATCAGAAAACCGTTTCCGCATGACAAACCATATGTATATTTTTTATCAGGCTTCCAAAGAGAACACAAATTTTCAGATCTCCATTCTTATACTAATCACATCATCATCGGGCCTTTGCAACAGTATATATAATGCTTTTTGACAAAAAAAAAGGAAGAACAAAGTACCAGAATATTCTTTTTAAAAGAAAATTTAACAGCATTTTTTAACTAAAGATTCAAATCAAGCTCTAGTACATGACAGAAACCATGTATCAAGTTTATTAGCTAGATTAAGATCAAGCTCTAGTACCCTCTAATACTTTGTTTCACAAATTAATTCATTTAATCAAATAATAATTATTACTTTAAATTTAAAATCCCAACTTTGAGCACATAAAAACACTTGAGACCAAGTCATGATCCCTTTTGAAATTATTTCAAAAAAAAAGTTGCAAAATTTTTTAGTGGTAGTAAGCTAAAATTACAAAATGATCAGTTTTACTGAACTTGACAACAGCACAAATAATTTAATCAAAAGGGCATGTAGCAAGCAACATATTAACTGCTGTACTATTTGGAGACTGCATCTTAATAAAAAAAAAAAAAATAATCTTTAGAAGAAATGTAACAGAAGGGCCAAAGCAGATCATCGCAAAAACTAATACAGAAGTTAAAAATCATAAAAGAGAATTATGATAAAAAAAAAAGGAAAAAAAAAAAAAGCACTTGAATTTCACCAGCAATAAATAAAATAGGCATAGACTGTGTTGTGAAGACCCTCAGTATATCTCATAATTGTATTTCATCACTTTGTTCTCTGGGGCCCATATAAGAATGCACACAAATGAAACTTTTGTTACTATATCTTATCCCAATTGCATATGGAATTCATATCACCTAACACCTTGTTTGGATGGAGAGTAAATGAAGGGAAGGGCGGAGAAGAATATTACAAGGGGATGGAATGGAATAGAAAGGAAGATTATATATAAGCAACAAGATATCACACATCTAGGGGCTCCGATAAAAATCCATACAACTGGAGAGGATCCAGTCAACACAAACCCTAATCTCCTGATGAACCAAACACACTGTACCACTGGTAATGCCAGCAGCAGGGTTACAATCTGAGATTTTGGAAATGTGATGCTATGTTTGGATTTTTCTTTTTATGTTATGAATAAAAATATCGGTTCTTATCGGGCTTCAACAGAGAACACATTTTTTTGTTCAGATCCAAACTGACAAATTATATCATCATCAGGTCTCCACAACAACAAATATAATGATTAATACAGAAAGTATATGACAATATCTCTTGGATCTACGAACGTAAATTAGCAAAAATTACAAGCACAGAAAAGAAAAGTTCTCAGACAAAATACTTGATCATCAGGGGACGGTGCTGACGTGTGTAAATCAATCGAAGAGGAGAGATTTAATGAGAAGAGACTAATTTTTTTTAATACCTGAAATCTGAGAAGCGAAGTGCTCTACTACCTATGAGCATGAGCATTTTCATGACAACTAGATCATCATCGGGTCCTCACTAAAGTGTACACAGAAAAACAAAGCATTATTGGAAGAACAATGCTCAAATCAAGCTCATGCTGTTACGCATATTTTAAAATTAAATCTAAACATTGTAACAAAGTTCAAAAAGAAAACGACAATACATAATAAGCCACAAAAAACTCGAAGATAGATTTCAGAAAGGTATTAAGTGAAAGAATAAAGCATCAGAGAGACTCCTACTTAAATCATGTCATTAACCTCCTCTTTGAAATTAAATAAAAAAGCTACAGATCACCCTGTCTACATTATCTTCTTTACTTGCATCTTATTTAATAAGCAAACAATTTGAAGTTTACACCATAGCCTACTCCCTAGTAAAATTCTCAAAGATAAACTTACTTGATGTCCATAAAACGGATGACTAAGATCTCATTCTGAAGGCTTAAACCACACTTCAACGACTAAATTCAAGCTCTAGTAACTGACAAAAAACTTGTATCATATTTATTAGCGAGATTAAGATCAAAATGAACAAAATTAATTCCTTTAAAATCAAACTCTAGTACCTCTAATACTTTGTTTAACAAATAAATTCATTTAAGATCAAAATTATTCCTTTAAAATCAAAATCCCAACTTTGAGCACACAAAGACACTTGCTTTATTTTGGACCTAATAGGCCAAGAGTAAATTCAACAAACAAAAACAAAAGCAACAGTAACAGTAAAAGTAAAACTTCCATTTAGACAAAGTCATAATACCTTTTGAATTTTTTTTTTTAAAAAAGATCAGTTTTACTAAAACTTGCCAACAACACAAATATATCACACATAAAAATCTTGAGAAGAAATGTAACAGAAGGGATAAAATAGATCATTACAAACAAATAATTAAAGAATCATAAAAGAGATCATTTCATTAACAAGAAGAAAGAATAAGCAATTGAACAAATTCAATAGGAAGTATCCGGACATAAACACCAGCAGCAAATAAACAGATATAGACTGTGTTGTGAAGACCTTCAGTAAATCTCATGATTGTATTTCATCACACTGTTCTCCGGGGCCCATATAAGAATGCACATAAATGAAACTTTTTTTTGCCTATCCAGCTCTTTATAAAGAATAAGAGCATCTCCAACCCAATTGCATATGGAATTCATATCACCTAAGGCAAACTCATTAGCGTTTTCAGAGGATACAAACTCATTAGTGTTTTCAGCCGTGTATAGTCGACTTTTATGTAGTGGTGCAGATTTCAACATAATATGCATTGATGCCCATATAAAAATGCACATGCACCACCAAGTGATATGAATTCTCTGGCAGTTGGGACATTTTAAAAAACAAATATCCAGGGCATACTTGGAACTTTTTAATTAATTGAGGATATTAATAAAGAAAAATCTGAACTCATTACATATGTAGCATTCAAAGCCACAAAATATCAAACATAGCCATACTAGGACCTCTGATAAAATCTGTACAAATGGAGAGCATCCAATCACCAGAAACCCTGAACATTATTCTTTTGATGATCCAAACGCACAAATGCACCATAAATTCTATAGTGGTAACTAGAAGGATCACAATATTTTTTGTATTTACCTAAAAGTGACTTTTGAACCGGGATCAATAACTCAAATTCAAAGCATTTTTATTTTTTTCCAATGACACACAAACAAATATTTTAATTTTTCTTACTGCCTCAGAAAAATCCAAACTGAAAAATGTTGATTCAGGTAACAATGTTGCTGCAGTCCTTCTAATAAATCAAATTATATAGTATTCCATTTATTTTCAAGGAAATATAAAAAATATTTCTAATATATCAAAACAAAAAATAAATAAATCATAACATTTCTAAAAAAAAAATTGATTCTCAACCAACCATTTTTTAGCCGGTTCCAATTTTGTTCTCAACCGGCCATTATTTGGCCGGTCTGGGCATTTTTATAAATACCCAGCTAAGCTGGGTATATTTATAATTTTATATTTAAATTTGGATATTAATAAAAATGTCAGCACACAGGCCATAGAGCTCTGATAAAATCCATACAAATTGAGAACACCCACAAACCCTGAACCATATTCTTTTGACGATCCAAACGCACCGCAAATTCTATAGTTGTAACTGTTATACACAATCACTGGTTTTGGATGATTTTGGATGGTCCAGAATCTTCTAAAAAGCAGTGATTTTCTACCTATCAAAAAAATTGCAAAAATTTCCAGAAAATATAAAATTTGGTGTTTAATGTGGAGATCATATTGATCCGTAGTACAAAACAATCTGCAGTATGCATAGTACCATAGCCTCACTCATGAAACAATATTACTTTGTATATGACAAAATACAGACAAGTATCCTCACAGGTACCGTAAAAGATTACCCTTACTTTACAGTTTGAGATTTACTCTCAGCTGCTTTGGGATTCGGGCTAGCACAGAGGCAGTATTATTGGGTTTGAGATTCGTGCCAAGTTAAAACGAACTGTCCAGATCCACTAATTGTAAAATATTCCTTTTTCAGGTAAAGCACTGGATGTGAATTCACAAAATACTGGGGCATTTTAACGAGTTCGTATCCTCTCAGGTATTGCAGAGGATTACCCTCACTTTACGGTTTGAGATTAAATCTCAACCGATTTGGGATTCAGGTTACCATGGAGGGCATTATTATTAGGCTTTGAGATTCGTGCCAAGTTAAAAAGAACGGTCCAGATCTACTAACTGTAAAAGATTCCCTTATTAGGTATTGGAGAGAATGTGAATTCAATTTTAACCCTACTCTACATTCTTATCGGGCTTCAACAGAGAACACATTTTATTTTTCAGTTCCACGCTCTCACACAAATTATACATCATTAGGTCTCCACAACAACAAATATAATTAAATTCACAAAAGATGATTATATAAGAAGCAAGTATATGACAAAATCTCTTGGATCTACAAAACGTAATATAGCAAAAATTACAAGCACACAAAAGAGAAGTTCTCAGATCAAAGAATCGACCATCAGGTAAATCGATCAAAGAGCGAGATATAATGAGAAGAGATTGGTTGTTTTAGTACCTGAGAACTGAGGCGAAGTAAGAGGATTTCTTATTTCTTTCTCTCTCTCTCTGTTGCGGAGGTCCCATTGAAATAGAATGGCGTAAATGGAGATGCAATTCAGTCAAAAGAGAAGGGACAGAACTAGGAAATCGGATCCTAAAGTATAGTGTTTGTGTTTAGATCTGCCGTCCGATAAACTCATAAACATAATACGCACGACTTCTAAAGGACCCCGTGAATTTTAACATGAACCGGATTAGTTCAAATTCTGATCGGACGGTTGGGATCCAAACTCAAATTTTGAGTTACTAGAGTCTAGAGATCCAAACTCCCTATCTTCTGAGGTAACAAAATTTGATTTTTTTTTTTTAAATAATTAAATATTTTAAATAGTCTGATCGTCTAGTTAGAAGCAAACTTAAGAACTTCAGAAATTTCATTTTTGCTCAACGTCTAGTTTGAAAATTCCTTTTCTCCCACTCACCTCATATATGCGCTAATTAAAATGTTATCTGTTCACCTGGTAGTCGCTACCCGGATATCAAAAAAAAAAAAAAATGTTATCTGTTAAAATTTGCACCCTTTATTCATCTCATCTCAGTAGCACAAGCTTCATTTTTTCTCTCAAAAAGAACAAGACAAGACCACTGATTTCGTTATTAGAAACAAACTCTTACAATATGAGGTTCATTCTGATCTGGTATGTGTCGCAGAAGACCAAACTGTAACACAACCCTATCAGCATTTGTAATACAGTAGCATATACCCCTTTAATATACTTCAATATATACCCGGGCAGAAAGCCAAACTGTAACACAAAGTAACACAACCCTATCAGCATTTGTAACACAGTAGCATATTCCCCTTTAATATACTTCAATATATACCTGGGCCGCATAACAAATCCATCTGCACAGCAACATAGAACCGTGAATAAAGTTCAGACATGAGGGCATTGCAATAGGGGGTGAAAATGGATCAGATAGTAGTAAAATTATATTCATATTTGTTTTAATTTTTCAAATACAGACATGGATCAGATATTACACGCAAAAACAAAGACAGCCTTTCAAGTTATGGGAGTCAAATCTTGAAAGTTCCGCATATGGGTTAATGTTATAAAATTTTCATGAAAAAAATGAGGATCAATTCTATAGTACTCATAATATTTACCCTAAATTATACATCAAAGTCGCATCCAAGTACAAATTTTTTGAAAATAAATGAAAGTCAATTGACCCCATTCATCACAAGTAGATTCACCTCTTATTACATGGATATGAACAAGGATACAGATATAATTCGAATACCTCATTTAAATATAGGGTTAAAATGACCTATTGTGCCACATTCATGTCCCACATCCTTATCTTCGTTTTTAAAGTCCAAACAGATGATCTGAACCGCTCAACATTGTTTTTGCACCAGAAAACATTGTAACAGAGTTCAAAAAGTAAACGACAATACATAATATGCCACAAAAAACTCGAAGACAGATTTCAGAAAGGATCAGAGAGACTCCCACTCAAATCAAGTCATCAACCTCCTCTTTGAAATTAAATAAAAAAGCTACTTATTTCAAAAAAATAAAAATAAAATAAAAAAAGCTACAGATTACCCTGTCTACATTACCTTCTTTACTTGCATCTTATTTAATAAGCAAACAATTAGAAGTTTACAACATAGCCTACTCCCTAGTGAAATTCTCAAAGATAAACTTACTTGATGTCCATAAAACAAATTTGTGCCTGATTAAAACAGATGACTTGGATCTCATTCTACACATGACAAACCAATGAACCATACGTATATTTTTATAAAGCTCCTAAAGTGAACAGAATTTTTCATCTCCGTTATTATGCCAGTCACGTCATCATTGGGCCTTTGCAACAGTAAATATAATGCTTTTTAACCAAAAAAGATGCAACAAAGTACCATAATATTTTTTTAAAAGAAAACTTAACAGCATTTTTTACCTAAAGGTTTAAGCCACACTTCAATGACTCAATTCAAGCTCCAGTAACTGATAAAAAAATTGTATCTTATTTATTAGCAAGATTAAGATCAAAATGAACGAAATTAATTCCTCAAAAATCAAGCTCTAGTACCCTCTAATAATCTGTTTAACAAATAAATTCAGTTAATAAAAGAAAAATTATTCCTCTAAATTGAAAATCTCAACTTTGAGCACACAGACACTTGCTTTAGTTTGGACCTAATAGGATGAGTAACTTCAACAAACGAAAACAAAAGCAACAGTAGAACTTCCCTTTAGACTAAGTCATAATCCCTTCTGAATTTTTTTTTTTTAAAGATCAGTTTTACTAAAACTTGCCAACAACAAAAATATATCAGACATAAAAATCTTGAGAAGAAATGTAACAGAAGGGACAAAGAAGATCGTTCAAAAATAATAATTAAAGAATCATAGGAGAGATCGTTACAGTAACAAGAAAAAAATAAGCAATTGAACAAATTCAATAGGAAGTTTCCGGACATAAACACAAGCAGCAAATAAAAAAGGTATAGACTGCGTTGTGAAGACCCTCAGTAAATCTCATAATTGTATTTCATCAAAATGTTCTCTGGGGCCCATATAAGAATGCACATAAATGAAACTTTCTATTGTCTATCCCGCTCTTTATAAAGAACAAGAGCATCTCCACCCAAATTGCATATGGAATTCATATCACCTAAGGTAACTCAAATGGTTGAGGTAATGCAGAGGATACAAACATATTGCATGTGTAGCATTCAAAGCCATAAAATATCACACAAAGCCATACTAGGAGGACCCTTATCCTCCCAGGTACCTGACTGAGGGAAATTAGCAACGGAGGGCCAAATTAATCCCAGCTAGGCCAAACTCAATCTGGTGCCTATGGAAACTATAGGGGGGTCATTTTGAGATTCATGCCAAGTTGAACTGATGACTCAGATCTAATTGTTTTCAGTCAGGTATTGCACTGGATGTGAATCCATACTAGAAGCTCCCATAGAATATGTATAAATAGAGAGCATCCAATCACCACAAACCCTAAACCCTATTCTTTTGACAATCCAAACACACCGTTAATTCTATAGTGGTAACTGTATACAAAATCACTGTTTTTGGATGGTCCAGAATCTTCTAAAAAACAGTGATTTTCTACCTATAAAAAAAAATTGTAAAAATTTCCATAAAATATAAAATTTGGTCTCCAAGCACATTCTTTAAAATGAAGATCATATTGATCCGTAGTACGGAACAACCTGCGGTATGCATAGTACCATAGCCTCACTCATGAAACAATATTACTTTGTATATGACAAAATACTAGGGCATTTTAACTCTAATCCACATTCTTATCGGGCCACAACAGAGAACACTTTTTCTTTCTTTTTTTCAGTTCAACGCTCTGACAGAAATTATACATCATTAGGTCTCCACAATAACATAGATAATAAGTAATAAAGAAAAACGTATATAACAATATCTCTTGGATCTACGAACGTAAATTAGCAAAAATTACAAGCACCAAAAAGATATGTTCTCAGATCAAATACTTAAGCATCAGGAGACAGTGCTTACGTATGTAAATCGATAGAAGAGGAGAAATTTAATGAGAAGAGACTATTTTTTTTTAATACCTGAAGTCTGAGAAGCGAAGTGCTCTACTGCCTATGAGCATGAGCATTCTCATGACATCTACAGCATCATCGGGTCCTCACTAAAATGTGCACATAAAAACAAAGCATTATTGGAAACACATTGTTCAAATCAAGTTCATGCTGTCACACATTTTAACATCAAATCAAAACATTGTGACAGAGTTCAAAAAGTAAACGACAATACATAATAAGCCACAAAAAACTTGAAGATAGATTTCAGAAAGGTATTAAGTAAAAGAATAAAGCATCGGAGAGACTCCCACTTACATCAACTCATCAACCTCCTCTTTGAAATTAAATAAAAAAAACTACAAATTACCTTGTCTACATTACCTTCCTTACTTGCATCTTATTTAATACGCAAACAATTAGAGTATGGAAGTAATCAACGGTTGGGATCTCAAACTACTCCCCTGGAGCACTTATCATCTCTATTGCGTGTAAGCAGCACAAACAGTACCAATACTGTTTGCCTCAATCAAAAAAGAAAAAGACAAAAACTGTTCAGGAGAGAATTTTTAAACTGCGCTTCCTTCTCAAAGAAATTCCGAACTTATGCCAGGATGCTGTTAGCCTACTCTCTAGTAAAATTCTCAAAGATAAACTTACTTGATATCCATAAAACAGATTCATGCCAGATTAATTCCGACGACTCAGATCTCATTCTACACGTGACAAACCATACTTAGATTTTTATCAAACTCCTAAAGAGAACAGAATTTTTCATAACTCCATTATTATACCAGCCACATCATCATTGGCCCTTTGCAACAGTAAATATAATGTTTTTTAACAAAAAAAAGATCCAACAAAGTACCATAATATTTTTTTAAAAGAAATTTTAACAGCATTTTTTACCTAAAGGTTTAAAGCCCACTTCAACAACTCAATCCAAGCTCTAGTAACTGACAAAAAACTGGTGTCATATTTATTAGGGAGATTAAGATCAAAATGAACGAAACTAAATCCTTTAAAATATAGCTCTAGTACTCTCTAAAACTTTGTTTAACAAATAAATTCATTTAATAAAATAAAAATTATTCTTTTAAAATGTAAATCCCAACTTTGAGCCCACAAAGACACTTGCTTTATTTTGGACCTAATAGGACAAGAGTAAATTCAACAAACAAAAGCAACAGTAAAACTACCCTTTAGACTAAGTCATTATCCCGTTTGAATTTTTTTTTTTGAGTTCAGATTTTTTTAGTCTGTGCTAGTAAGCTAAAATTACAAAATGATCAGTTTAACTAAAACTTGCCAACAACACAAATATATCACACATAAAAATCTTGAGAAAAAATGTAACAAAAGGGATAAAAAAAATTAAAGAATCATAAAAGAGATTGTTACAGTAACAAAAAGAAAGAATAAGCAATGGAACAGATTCAATAGGAAGTTTCCTAACATAAAAAAATCTTGAGAAAAAATGTAACAAAAGGGATAAAAAAAATCATTAAAAAAAATTAAAGAATCATAAAAGAGATCATTACAGTAACAAAAAGAAAGAATAAGCAATGGAACAGATTCAATAGGAAGTTTCCTGACATAAACACCAGCAGCAAATAAACAGGTATAAACTGTGTTGTGAAGACCCTCAGTAAGTCTCATAATTGTATTTCATCACACTGTTCTCTGGAGCCCATATAAGAATGCACATAAATGAAGCTTGTTTTTGTCCATCCCGCTCTTTATAAAGAATAAGAGCATCTCCAACCCAATTGCATATGGAATTCATATCACCTAAGGTAACTCAAATGGTGAGGTAATGCAGAGGATACAAACTCATTAGCGTTTTCAGCCGTGTATAGTTGCCTTTTCTGTAGTAGTGCAGATTTCAACATAATATGCTTTGTGGCCCATATAAAAATGCACATGCACCATGGGGCATTTTAAAAAAATTATATCAAGGGCATATTTGGAACTTTTTAATTAATTGCGAATATTAATAAAAAAAGCCGGAATTCATTGCATATGTAGCATTCAAATCCACACAATATCACACATAGCCATGCTAGGAGCTCTGATAAAATCCGTACAAATGGAGAGCATCCAATCACCACAAACCCTGAACCCTATTCTTTTGACGATCCAAACACAGAGTATATTCTATGGTGGTAACTGTTATACAAAATCACAGTTTTTGAATGGTCCAGAATCTCTAAAAGGTAGTGATTTTCTACCTATCAAAAAAATTGTAAAAATTTCCATACAATATAAAATTTGGTCTCCAAGCACATTCTTTTATATGGAGATCTCAGATCATATTGAGAAACAATCTTTTATACGGAACAATCTGTGGTATGCATAGCACCATAGCCTCACTCATGAAACAATATTACTTTGTATATGACAAAATACAGGGCCATTTTAACCGAATAGATCTGGACCGTCTGATTGAGATCCGCACTAATATTAAAGGGCCCCGTGTGTCATAGGCATGAGCCGGATTGGCTCCGATCCTGATCAGACGGCCGAGATGCTTTAAAATCAAAAGATTCTCTTTTGAGTTAATGCAGAAGATGCGGACTCGTTTTAACCCTAATCTACATTCTTATCGGGCTTCGACAGAGAACATTTTTTTTTTTTCATGTTCCACGCTCTGACACATATTATACATCATTAGGTCTCCACAACAACTGATATAATTAAATTCACAAAATATGATTATATAAGAAGCAAATATATGACAAAATATCTCGGATCTACAATTTAGAAAAATTTACAAGCACAGAAAAGAAAAGTTCTCAGAAGATCAAAGAATCGACCATCAGGTAAATCGATCGAAGAGGGAGATTTATGAGAAGAGATTGCTTTTTTTAGTACCTGAGGACTGAGGCGAAGTAAGAGAGTTTCTCATCTCTCTCTCCCTGCGGAGGTCCCAATGGAATAGAATAGCGTAAATGTAGAATTGTAGATGTAAATTATGTGATCCAGTCAAAAGAGTAAGAGAGAGAACTAGGAATTCATATCCTAAAGTAACATAATTTTTGTCTGTAGATCTGGACCGTCCGTTCATAATCCCCACGAATTCTAGAGGATCCCGTGAATTTTAACATTAGCTTGATTAACCTAAATTCTAATTGGACGGTTAGAATCTAAACTCAAATTTTGAGTTACTATAGTCTGGAAATCTAGACTCCAAAACCGCTGAGGTAACAGAATATTTCTCTTTAGATCCGGACCAAGGTGGAATGCACAACATACTTTAATGTTCGTGCGGATTCTGATCGGACGGTCTAGACCAAAACATAAATATTCTGTTACCTTAACCGATATATAAGATTACGTGATTCTTATTAGGGCAACTAACTAAATTTGGGCCTTTCGAATCAGCCCGTTTGCAAAGTAAAACTAATTAAACATTAGAGAATATTAAATAATCTGATCGGCTAGTTTGAAGCAAATTTGAGAACTGGAGAATGTCAACTTTTTTTTCGCTCAAACGTTGAATCCTAATTCTTCTATTGTTTCCTTTTCGATGAAAGGACAGTTCAAATTTTTCCCCCTCTCACCTCATATATGTGCTAATTAAAATGTTAGATGTTAAAATCCGTACCCTTTATTCATCTCATCTCAGTAGCATAAGCTCCATTTTTTTTCTCAAAAAGAACAAGACAATACCACTGATTTCGTTATTAGAAACAAACAACTCTTACAATATGAGCTTCAATTTGATCTGGTATGTGTTTAGGGGCGGATGCAGAATTTTTGTCAGGGTGGGGCAATAATCGGATGCAAATAGCTTATTGGGTTCAAACCCAATAGCTTATCGGGTACAATTCAACATAACAAAAAAAATACCAATCAATATAATAAAAATCAACATTTTGGTTCAACTAATTTTCGCTATTTGGGATCAGTGCCTATTTGGCTCCGCTAATTTCTTTCGCTTAGAGTTTATATGGGCTCCGTTTAGTCTATTAAAATTCCAGAATGGACTACAGGAGGGCAATTTGAATTCCAGAAAGAGGCAGAGGTCCGAAAATCAGATTTTTAGCACTATTTTTGAAAATCCAGCGGGGGGCAACTGACCCCCCCTGTGCTACAGTAGATCCGCCCCTGTATGTGTTGCAGAAAGCCAAACTGTTAATACAAGTGACCCTATCAGTATTTGTAACATAGGAGCATATGCCCCTTTAATGTGTGATAATATACTTCACCAGTATGATATATGCCTGGGCTGCATAATAAATCATTTGCAAATAGTGTGATTTTTTACCTTTAACGATGAGGGCATATATCATATTGATGAAAAATAGTGTGATTGAGTATGACAATGGCATTTCTGAGTAATTGCAACGGCATCTTTAAAATTAGAGTCCGGCTGGACGTGCATTTAATTAATTTACAATGCTAGGGCAAGAAATAGAATCAAATTATTGAAATCTTACAAACATTTTCTAAAAATAACATATCAAAAAATTACTCAGTAATAATGGTTAACTTAGGCAATTCGTCGAACACTTCGAGTGCAATAATTAAAATTAACCAGACAACTCTAGTTGGCATGAAACTAAGATATAGGAGCAAAAAAATCATGCAAACACAATAACAACAACGCAATAAATTTAAAAGCGAAACTGACACAAATGTCCAAGGGATCAAGGGCACCAAAATGCAAATTTAAGTGTGTTCATTTCACCAATGTTCCTAGACTTAAATTATTACTCTAAACCTCACTAGCAAAAGGCTGAAGCGCCGAGCTCTGTTTCTCCGTAGCTAGGTTGCATATCAAATTATCAATTCATTTTCTCTGAAGCCCAACGCTCCTCTCTCAAACACAATAAAAGCAAGAAATGAGATAAAAGTTGATGTGGGCTAATTGTGATTATGGGCCGAGCTGGGATGGAATCCCAATATAAATCCCGTTTTGAGTGTGGATATAATACTTTGCGAGTCCCAATATAATAGAAATAATAGAAAAGAAATAGAATCAATATTTTTGTTTTCAAACTCCTAACTTATTGATCTGAACAGTTTAATATGATTTTCATATAAATATGCACTTGCAGAGCAAATTTTATTTTTTTTTAGAATTTTTTTACTACTTTATAACATAAGTAGAAAACCATTGTTTTTAGATGGTCCAGAATTTTCAGATCACTGTTTTTCAATGGTCCATAATTTCATAATTTTCAAACTATTTTTGGATGGTCCATAATTTTTTACTATTTTTTAAGATAGGTAGAAAATCACTTGATTTAAAAAAAATACAGAACCACCCGGAGCTAGTAATTTGTTATCTACTATGGTTTGCAAAAATATAAAATTGATCTCTAAGTACAGTTTCATATATAGATCATGTTTAACAGTTTGTATCAATTTTTTATATCTTGAAAATAAAAATACATATTCATAACACTAGTCCCCTTAATATACATATTACTATAGCACCTAGTAAATTTGTTTACTATTTTTTTAAATTTTATATTACCATAGCCTCACTCTTATATTTTTAATTTTTTTATCATAATTTTCAGTCGGTTTTAAAGCTCAACGATAAGGATCTGTGATTCAAAAATCCAGAATATTCATGTATAGAAGTACTCCGGGGAAAAATTAAAAGTTCCAAAATTAATTAGGATCCAAAAGACATCAGAAAATCACTAAAATAAAAGGTTGGTCTTGATATCACCATATTTCAGCCCTTACATATCCTTAATTACATGGAAGGTCCATTTGTCTTAAGCTTAAAATGTTTTTGCTCAAAAGATTGGTTGATTCACCTACATGCTAAATCTATTTGAACTCTTCTTACGGATTATGTTTGATTGTGGAGTAAAGTTAATAAAGATTAAATTGCTGACACCATTTTACTTCAAATATTTTACATCTTATTTGATAGTTTAGTTTATGGTTTAAATTAATCTACCTATGACAGTAAGCCCTACAGGTAGAGTAAGTTAATCCACTTATAGAGATGAACCAGCTTAATTTGGATTAACTCACATCTTACTCCACCTTATTTCTCGTTTGGTTACTTAAGTGTGGAGTAAGAAGTTTATTCCATATCTTACTGACTTCACAGCTAAACATAACCTTGGTGCTTTGTATTCAATCAAGCTATACTTGCATAATATATAAAACAAAGAAGGCTAAATGTTTTTATTTATTCACTTGTGATATTCCTGTTATACTTAATTTTGAAATTATGATAGCTCAATACATCAAATTGTAATATCAAAATAAAACTGATCTATGTCACTTTTTTTTTCATTCGCAGATTATTAATTGTTACATTTGATTTTCTTCTTAATTGACATTTAAAGTTTATAAAAATCTATGGACCTTGATTATTTCAATTTTTAATTTCCATTAAACTAAAGTTGAAATATAGTAATTTTTATGTATGTATAGATAGAACCAGTGATCCTGTTTTGTTATTTGAGTAATAAAACTTTTATTACTAAAATTTTAAAAAATACAGTCACACTAGAAATATAAAAGATTAAAATGAAGTCTCACTGACAGTACTGATGATCGTATGCTATGCCCTTTTAATTAACAAGAATTGCTTGTTGCTTAATAAAGGGAATGCTGTTTGTGCCAATTTTTGACCAAGTTTTGTTCTGTTGGTAATCCAAAGAGCACTGTTAAGAAATTAAATTAATCCCTTCTCTTCTACAAATTTGTACAAATTAAGTAAATTTGATAATTAGGATTAGAACCCTAATTTGCTTATTTTTTGTAATTAGCTAAATTATAATTCAACTAATAAGTTTGAATCCGATTAGCTATTTAAATTCAATTTTTTATTTTTTTTGTCTCCTCCAGCTTGATTCTGAATCTGCCCCTGCTCGTGCATTCCTCCTCAAACCGAATTAGTTCGAATTTTAAACGGACAATATTGATCCAAAAAGAAAAAATTATTATGTTATTTCAGATCATATGGACTCCAAATAAGGAACATGGTTAGTAGATTTTTCATGATTGGAAACAGAAGGCAAATTGCCTACAGACTTTCATAAATAATAACAATAAAAAAAAAATGATGTGATGTCTTATGTTGCACTAATTAACAATGAAGTCACCTTCCAACATTTTTTATTTATATCAATTTTCTAATATATTTTATTAAAAATAACTAAGGTTTTTTTTTTTTTTTTAAATGCCCAAGTCGAGTCACCTTCATAGTTGATGATGTCACAAACCAATTGAAGCTACTTTTGTTAGAATCAGCTTTTATTACCTGTTTCCACGTGGGATGAAACAAGAGATATTATATTAGAAAACAGCACCCCTTATCCACAAGTGTCACCAATTACTTTTACTTGTGATGATGTGTACATGACTATATCCACCAAACTTTTCTAATATAAAGTTGATCTCGCTGATTTGGAAGCATTTTTTTTAAAAAAAAAAAAAAACCATATCAGTACTTTTGAGACAAAATTGAAATTCAAGTTTTTAATTTTAAATATTTATAAGAAATATTTTGTTACTTAAATTACGAATATAAAAGAAAAAAACATGGACCTAGAGGGAATTCTAATTTTTTTTTGTCATGTTTTTCTAAATCTTTTTATAAATATACTTATTTTTATATTAATTATATAATTATGCACTATTTTAGAAAATGTGTTTATCTTACCTGATGTGAATTATCTGGTATAAGAAAATTTGTAGATGAACTATCACAAATTCAGGTAAAAGAGTGATTGAAGAGATTTATATTCTTCTATTTAAATCAAATTCTTCATTTGATTTAGATAGAATAAGAAAGTAGTATATGAATTAATTTAAGATTTTGTGTAAATTAAATTCAAATAACTGTTATAATTTTGATTTATATTTATTATTCCTTATCAGAAAAATCATCCACGAAAACAAGAAAGAAAAAAGATAAAATAAATTTAATTTTGTATGGTGAAAAATTTATTCACTCTTATTATTGAGTTAGGCTAATATGACACTAGTGTTATATAAAACTAAATAACACCACATCTTAAACTCTTAGATCTGCTTTAAGATCCGTAATATCCGTTTTTATTATTCAAACACTTCATTTTGTACGGATCTCAAAGCAGATCTAAGAATTTAAGATGTGGTGTTATTTAGTTTTATATAACACTAGTGTCATATTAGTCCAACTCTTTATTATTTCACGAGAGGAAAACAAGTGTAAGCTTAACTTTTGTTTGCAATGACATGAAAAGGCTGAATGCATTCAAAACGTCAATAACAAAGATTCAAAGAACAATGAATTGGGAAAGAGAAAAAGTGAGCATTAGCATACATGTTGTGCTACTTTAACATCTCATATCGTCAAAGATTCTCTGGCTCATTCTGGAATGATTCTCGACAAGACTAAATTCAACAATTTATGGCACCAGAGCACATGCGGTGTGCTTCACACTATTTATATTGATAAAGTAAATATAATCTGGATAATTGTCATCCAGGAGAAATTTTTTTCTCCCTTGATGGGAACTAAGTACATATGCTGATATACACATTATTGAGTGAGGGCTATGGTACTTTTTATAAAGTGCAGATTATTCCGTATTATGAATTTACATTTATATTTTTTAAATTCAAATAATTAGTTTGAACTGTACAAGGTGATGTTCATACAAACAATGTATTAAAATATCATATTTTGAGAATTAATCTTTGGTCTAGTGACAATGACACATGGTCTCTATATGAGAGGTCGTGGGTTTGAAATTCGAATGGGGAAAATTATTTGTTGTAATAACAAATGTATTAAATTGTTGGATAGCTTGACCTCCAACCTTTACTCAAAAAAAATATTAAATTTTATATTATTTAATTATTTGTTTTACTATTTTTATGGCAGGTAGAAAATTGCTACTTTCTGATGGTGCATAATTTGTGGATTATGTGACTTTTTACATATCTAAAAAAATAGTAAACTTTTTTTTTTTAAATATCAAATTTGGTCTCGTAATACATTTTAATATGAAAACTATATGAGCAGTTTCGATCGACTATTGAATTTTAGAAACAAATATATTAACGAGTTTGGCTGATATAACATCAGTGTCATTTTAGCCTATATAACACAAACTCTAAAACCTATCAAATCGACTTTGAATGACTAATCCAAACCGTTCAAACCTATCTACTTCATTAATTGTGCATGCAAAATTTATAACTTTTCGAATTTATTTAGTATTAAGTCAAGTGGTCAGATGTGTGAGTTTTAAGTTAATTTTAATACATTCATTTTGTAATATTTTTACCGCTTGATTTGATACTAAAATAATTCGAAAATATATAAAAAAAAATTGTATGTAAACACATTACTCATAATGTAAATCGGTTTGAACGGTTTGGATTAGTCGTTCAAAGTCGATTTGATAGGTTTTAGAATTTGTGTTATATAGACTAAAATGACACTGATATTATATTAGCCAAACTCTATATTAACTTGTTTGTCTTTTTTTCGGTTCGGTTCATAAATTTTTTTTTGTCTTTTTGTGTTTTTTTCTATTTTTTTTCTTCTTTATTGTCACCGCAGATTATATTTTTTTTTTTGAAGAATCACCACAGATTATATTGTTTCATGAAATCATTTCGCTGACCAACGAGCTTAATTCTAAAACACTTTCTTATCTTAGAACTTGTAATTATTTTGACGGATGACGTCAGCTAATAGATCCTCTGATTAAGACTTCACACCAACAATTAATTAAGCTTTTGGTTAGTGGGAGTATGGGCTTAATTCCATGTGTATTTGACCAAAAATATGGTTCAATGAACCATTTACATTTTGAATTAAATGTTTGATTGTGTTGTGTTTACTTTTGGTTCGCGGGAGTATGGGCTTCCATGTGTAGTTTGTGGTTTGTTTTCTCTATTGTCGTTGTTAGCTGTAATTGTGTTTACTTTTATTGTAATCAACCTGATAGCTTCTATCGGAATTTCAAAAAAAAAAAAAGAATTAAATGTTTGCTTGACGGATTTATTCATATCAATTTCAACAATTTTAATTACATTTAATAATCGTACATATGGATGGTCTGAAGACCGGTTGGATCAGCATTTTAAATAGAACTACTATTTCATCATTTTCTAGTTAAAGACATTTGGCAATCTAATAGAATTTAAAAAGTAAATAATATAACTATTTGTTTGGAAAATTTACCAAATGTTTTTCAACAAAACGAAATAAAACTCATAGTAGTGTCATTCAATTCTTCGTACTTTTTAAGCAATTCGACAGCTTGAAATAAAAAGAAATTAAGTAAAAAAATGATGAAATAGTTATTGAACATTGTTCGGACGAAATATAATATTATATTGATGAAATTATATAAGTATAGGATAGAGAAAAAATTAACCATTAGATTCTTAAATCTTGTATTTAGACAACGCATCTTAATTTTATTTAAATGTAATAAGATATTCTATGAAGAGATGAATTTATCATTTTAATAGAAATTATGAGTTAGAGCAAAAAAAAATTCTATGAAATTGGGTTTAAATACATGAAAAAACTCTTTCTTCTCTATTCTTTATTTTATCCTTACAGAACATCAAAAATAAAATTAAATAAAATTAGTTAAAAAGAAATACTCTTCCGCCAACAAAAATTAAATAAAGCAGAAAACTAGTCTTCTTAATGCATCATCTTTATATTACTTATTAATCGTTTTCTCAAGTAGCACCCTGAATTCATATTAATTATTTAGATCCGGGTCATCCAATCAGAATGCACACAAATATTAAAAAGATTCAATACGTTCTATCTTAGATTAGATTGGCCTTTTCTAATCATACGATTCAGATGTAAACAAAGATATATAATTCTTTTTTTTTTTTTTAAAATAAACAAATAGTAGCTATCAGGTTAAAAATACAACCTAGTACCGATATTGTACCTCCAAGCGTACCAGTACCCATACCGCAATTTAAATACATAATAGAGCAGTTGCTCTACTCTGAAAATCCAAAACCAATTTACGGAGATTGGATTTTAAGTATTTGCTCTGCCCTGCAAAATAATATATAGTCCTACTCTCATAGCTTGGCCTATGATGTGAATCTAACAATTCAATATATTTTAATCGAGTTTTAGATGTGAGTCCAATTTAATCTAAAGTATAGTTCAATATATTAAATAGATTAAAACAGAGCTCAACAATTCAAATTCAGAAATGAAAAAAAGAAATATGTTCTTTGTTTGTTTGTTTTCCATCAAATCCAATTTCATAGAGCTGAATTGACTATTTAAATATGACTTGATAATTTATTGCTCTACTATGATGCAAATTTTGCATCTGCTCATGCCCCAGTGGCGGAGCCACTGAATACGCCACCTATATTCAGGGGTAGGCAGTCGCCTACCCCTGGATTTTGAAATATGGTATCAAATTTGTATATAGTTGGTTTGGATTTGAGTTTTGTCTACTCCTGATTGAGTCGAAGTTCTCGATTAGTGAAATTGGCCGAGTCGTTACAATTTTGGTAGTCTTTCATCAATCCATTTTGAAATATTCTGATAAGAAGGTTAATAAGAATGGTATGATAGTAAAACTACAATAAATTTGTTATATTTTTGTAAAAGAAATAGACTAAAATGTTTTATAAAGTAATATATTAAAATTTAATGTAACGTATTAAATTTTTTTTATTATGTTTAACTATTTAAAATGAGCTGAATTTTAATAGAAGAGTTGAAAATTATACTTCAAAGTAAACTTAAAAAAAATCGAGTTTTCGATCTAATTTGATGGATTTTTACCAATTTTCTAGATTTTAATTCATGGTTAATTACTGATTCCCCTTCAAATAAAAATTATTTAATAATATTTTATAATTTAATAATTTAAATAAAATAAAATAATAATAATTTATTTTATCTACGATGAAAATCTTGACTACACCACTGCATACCCCTACTGTTACCCAATAGGATATGAACTGGTAGGCTAGTAGAGAAGGATATTTCGTTGAGTTACCAGAACGATCTTATTATTATATTATTAGCCACGTAAATTACTTTATCCTAAACATTAGAAGCCACCTCTTAACATTCAACAGGTCAAAACGGGTCTAACCTTCCCTTGCTTTCTCATCATCAGTCATCACCTGCGTAATGATTAGATTAATTTACCAAAACCTATGACTCTATGAGGGCTCCCAGTAAGTGAAACCTGGATCCAGTTAACCTGAAATGATGAGGGGTTAGAATTCGGGGGTTTGATGCTTTGATCTTATCTGCGCGGGGCCCACAAAACCGAAATTCGGTCCCCACGCATAGATGACGGCGAGTGCGTATCCTCTGAGATATCTCAACTTTTGAGTGTCCAACGTGGCCGGTGCCTATTCGGGGGTGATGTAGGGGTCAGTATTTGTGTGCTTTGAGATTCGTGCAGAACGTATTTAAACGGTTGGGAGTTTCCATAAAATCACGCAAAGTTTGAGATATCTCAGAGATACGAATTCGATGACGGCCTAGGCACGTGTCCATGTTCTTTTTCCAACTGGAAGCGCCGCTCGCTGGAATTGCCTGACCCCACCTTAATGCCTTCCCAATCTTCTTCCTGGACCTGGTCTATAAGTGATGCATGAACATTCACGGCAATATTTGGATTTTCCTTCTCTCTCTCTCTCTCTCTATTTTTTTTAAGATTCCAGTACATTCAAATATATTTTAAATGTTATTTTTCAAAATTTAATATGTGTGTTTTTGAAGAGAGATAAAAAGTTACACTGCAATATTAGCAAAAGTTGGTGCTTTTAAATATGTAAGAGTATGCATCGCAAATTCGATAATAAATTGATTTTTTTTTTTCAGAATTTCCATAGGACTACATATATAAAATTGGAGATTTGGCTCTTTTATTTAGTAAACAAAGAAATTTTAATGTTTTTTTTTCTAATTTTCTAATGAAATTCTTTTAAGTAATTCCATTTAGCTCGCAAATTTGAAATTTTGTTTTCAAAATATATATTTTCATATTGCTTATATGTTATGTAGAGACCAATTGCATATTGCAAACAACATTTTCAAACAATTGGTAAATGACTTAAAATATGGTAAAATAATAAGATACATGTGTTGTGCATAGGACTGCACAAAAATTTATAGTTGGTGATTCGATTTGAGTTTGATTCGAAAAAAGTTTGTAATTAATTCAATTTGAAATCAGTTCTTTCTGAAACAAATCAAACCATTTCGGTTTGAATCTTATTCAAATCAAATTCAAATTGGATATAATTCGTTCAAAAATGATTCGCGAACTATTTAGGTTCGAATCTCAAATAATGCAACTAATGGATTCAACCATTAATCTTTAATAATATAGGAACCAAATTTATATCAAAGCTCAAAATTGTTAATATAATAGTAACTTATAATAGGAAAATGTTTCAGCAGCGTAACAAATTAACAATGGAATAAGTTTCATTTGACTTGGTCCATGCCGTGATTTTAATCAATCCAGTAGCGTAAAAGATAAGAAAATCTTGAACTGGTCCATAATCCATCAATATGAATTCGTAAAAGATAAAAAGAAAATCGTGTTAATTTTGTTCCGTAATAAGAAAACCAATGCATAAATTACTGGTATAACTAGGGATGCGAAAAAAAATTGTAGTCCGTAATTCGATTGACTTCGATTAGAAAAATTTGCAGTTCGCAATTAATTTAATTTAAAATTAGTTTGTTCTGAAACAAAACCAGTTCAATTTGAATATTATTCAAACTCAAACTTAAATTGAAGTAGATTGGATTCGGTTTTATTCGTTTACAGCTCTATTTGTGCGGCACAAATATACAAGATTCAATTGAAAAAAAAAATCCACCATATTTAATCATTTCCATATCTCTATATCCAGTGTACTACATGTTGTCAATTTCTTGTTTAACTTAAATCAGCATTATGCGATTAATTTACATCCCTAAACAAATAGACCAGGTTATAGACCAGGTTCGTTAAACAATGATGTGAAATCAGCATAAAAAATATACTAGAAATGACTTTGGAATAGCTTTTGAAAAGCGGATGTGGCCCGTTGCCGCCAGAGCGATAGTTGTATTCTGATTTCATGCCACAATTCTATGCAGATTCCACAATACATGCATTCATGTAATGGAAATATTTCTCTTTCTGACCACCACCCAATACATAAAAGTAAACATAACTAAGAAGGAAACAGTGATGTAAAGATTCCTAACTAAATGCAAACCGAATACTTCCAAAAAAATAAAGAAAGCACGTGGCGCCATGTCAACCCGCACAAGGATTTAAATAATATTTTTATTCGTGTGGATATTGTCACATTGAGCTGCCCTCGCCGACATGAACTCCGTCCTCCGACCACCGGATGCTATAATATATTCCTTCGTTTAGTTACCTTTGTCTAGGTTAAGGCACCTTGATTTAATTACCAAATTAAGATAATTCTAGAAATAATTTCTAGTTAATTAACCAAGTTTCAGTTTGCTAATTCGCATCTCCCATGCGTACACCATAGCTGTCTTTTTCTCGACTCAATTAAAACATTGAGTACAAGGGTGGAATTATATATATATATATAGAGAGAGAAATAGGCTAATGTGCATTCCAATGTATATGGTCCGAAGTGTTTACGGTTCAAATTTGAAAATTTCAAAATCCAAATGGTCGATCCGAACCGTTCATCTTGTTCTCCGTATTAATATGTGCCTGGAGGAAAAATTTTACATTTTTCTGAATTTTTTTACTATTTATTAAGCCACTTTGAAAATCGCTAATCCAACGGTTTTACTGTTTTGTGCAGCCACCGTTGGATCAACAATTTTGTAAAATACTTAATAAATAGTAAAAAAATTCAGAAAAATGTAAAATTTTGTCTCCAAGCACATATTAATATGGAGAACAAGATGAATGGTTCGGATTGACCGTTTGGATTTTGAAATTTCAAATTTGGACCATAAGCACTTCAGACCATATACATTCGAATACACATTAGCCTCTCTCTCTCTCTCTCTCTCTATATATATATATTTAATATGTATATGTTATTAGAACTCCAATATTTTTCTAACTATTTATCAAATAGATGTGATCAAATGTTTATTCTTTTTTGCACCTCTCTTAAATATGACCAATATCATTTTTTTCTTAAAAACATATACAAAATTATTCCATTTCCATTTTATTTTTGGTGAAAATCAAGAGCTTGAAAAATCAATGCACAAAGTATCCAATTAAGTGGAATTTAAGATGCTCCTAATTATTATTTAAACAAAATTGAAGCGTCGGAATTTGTATATGTCAATAGAAAATGTGAGATAGATTAGATCAATTAGGTGTAGTTTGTTATAATAATTTTAGGTCGCATGTTTTAGGCATTTAAAAGAAAATATTTGAATCTCCCCAAAAAAATTTAATATTAATGTATTTAATAGGTACATGCATTGTGCTTTTACTAATTAATAAGAATATTTCATCAAGTCCTTCTGAAAAAAGTTGAATACAAATAATTTGAAATTTATAAACAAGATGCTTGACTTCAAGACCATTGTATTTAATTTGGAACTTTTTAATTGAAATGCTTGTTCTCTTGGCTTTTGTTTTAATTTATTCTCTTTCTATTTTCTCTTTCAAATGCAATAATTAAAATACGAACATGCTATTATGAATAATAAAATAACGTTGCAAAGCACAATGAACCTCAAGAAAGTTTTACGGCTAATATTTTTTTAATAAAATCCATATTAATAAATTTGTCTATAATTGTGTATTTGTTTTTGTGAACTTTCAATGTCAAAATTCTGCTTTCTGCTTCTCTGCCATATAAAGGTGTTCATTGGGTCCAATTGATTTGGTTTTAACCTGACCGAAAAATTTGAATTAAATTACTTGGTTTTCGAGTTTAAATGGATTGTTCGGTTGAATTTTGAATTACGGTTTTCCATATTTGGTTTGGGTACTAAATTGAACAATACGTGTAATGTAACTTATATATATAGTTCATATTTATCTCTATAATTATTTACTATATTGGTCTATTTATTGAGCGTTGAAATTTTAAAATTTAATTTTTATTATTTCGGTTTTAACGAAAAGAATATTGAAATTTTATTTGGTTATTTTGATTCGGTTTGTATTTTTTAAAACTAAAAAAGTTTTAATTGAATATTGTAATTCGGTTATAACCGATCCTATCAACACCCCTACGTACTGCCAAAGAGAAAATTTGACAATTTTATGATACCGTCAAGCAATAAAACATTTCGAAGTTGTTTCAGTTTTAAAAGAAGAATAACTCCTTTTCTAATGGGATCCGACTCCGCTGCTCTCCATAGGAAAGGAGGACCCTGCTATTCAAAATCTAACCGTTGAATTTTTTCATACACGAATCTTAATCCAGATGAACGGTTAGTTTTGAATAGCATGGTCCTGCTCTCCTATTGGAGAGCAGCGGAGTTCAGTGACATGCTGGATTGTACACGCGTGCATGCACTTGTTAACCCCTATATACTTTTGAATCTGTTTTTCCCTCCATTGAACATTTCACTGGAGGGTTATAACCGGCGTAAGAATCCATCTCGTAACTGACCACAATCAGAGCCCCAAAATTATCAAATTTATACGGTGCATGCAAGTTTTATACTGACCGTCCGATCTTAGATGAACAGGTTGGATTTGATTGGACTGTTCACTCAATTTCTGTACTACTGGAGAGGATAGGAGTCCGACTCTATCCGTTTCCGCCAACATGACTAAACAAGTACACAACTAAAACGTGGACTGGAACCAGCCTGGTATTTGTTTACACTTTTACACGTACTACCCTATGGAAGTTGTCATTTGCATAGCCGATCTTTTAGAAGTTTTTTGTATTTTATATAACCGTTGAAGCGACCGCTTACTTTGTTATGTTACGTAGTTTTTTTCAAAAAAATAATGTAAGACGCAACAAAATAAAAATTGCATGACTATATATATTTGTAGCTATTAGCACCGACCATTATTGTCGGTATTTGATCATTGTTGTCGGTATTTGATCATTGGTGTCAGTATTTGAGTGATAAACTTATCTCTACGTATCAAAATTTTATAATAAAAAAGTAATCGAGACAGTTTTTTAAAAGTATGACAGATACTTTATTTCAAACAATTATATAAACTTATCTCTAATTTTTTTCCAAAAAAACTTTTTAATAACTCTTCTTTGATTATATATTATTCACTAAATGCTTTAATTGTCAAAAAAGTAAACACATGTTAAAACGATGCAATTAATAATGGTAATAAGGTAATTTTTTTACAATATAGTTAGATCATTTTATGATAGAGTTGATAATAATTGAATCTGATAAAATTTATCAAGAAGATGAAAATTTGATGTTACAATATTACAAGAACTTTAGAAGCGTACCAAAAGGGATCCTTCTTTAATACAAATAAATATATTTCTAGGCCTATCCGCGAAAAGAAGAAGAAGGTATTCATAAAGTATCCCTTTCATCAGCGTTTATAAATATACACCAACCCCCTCAGAATCATCCAAATCAATGCCATCGTCTCTTCTCTCAATCTCTCCTTCCTAAGTTTTCTTCCCTTCCTAAGTTGAAACCAAAAGAAAAATTCAAAATGGATTTGTTCTCTCCTCCGTGGACAAAAGCTGAAGATAAACAATTCGAAAATGCTTTGGTGATCTATCCAGAAGGAACTCCTGACAGGTGGACCCTGATTGCAAGTCAAATCCCAGGCCGGACCCCACGGGAGGCGTGGAACCACTACCAAATGTTACTCCAAGATGTCGACATGATTGAGCGAGGTGCCGTTGAGATACCGAGTTATAAAGAGGAAGATGATATGAACATGGAGGAGGAGGATGATATGGACCGGCGCGGCCCTTCACGTGGTGGGTCGAGGAACAAAGGTGAAGATAGACGCCGTGGTGTCCCATGGACTGAAGAGGAGCATCGGTAAGTTATAATTTAACTTGTTAATGGTCGATTTAAGTATCTCTCTGTTTTGATAAACTTCTAATTTGAGAATTAATATTGGTTTTGATTTGAATGAATTAGGTTGTTCTTGGAGGGGCTTGCCAAATATGGAAAGGGTGATTGGAGAAATATTTCAAGGTGGGCTGTGAAAACCCGAACTCCTACCCAAGTCGCTAGCCATGCACAAAAATACTTTATTAGGCAAAACCAGAATGCAAACAGCAACAGAGAATCTAAGAGAAAGAGCATCCATGACATCACCAATTAACCCATGATTAATTGGATCCTAAATCATGGGAAAATTGGAAAATTAAGAAGAAAGAATAGGAGGTTTTCATGACATTAGGCAGGTCAGGATACTTAGTTTTAGTTTGTGAAGTTTTAGCTTTTGCTGGTGTTGATAATTCTAACAAAACCTTGTAAACCTCTTCAGAGAAAAAGGATGCAATTTGAGAATTTTTGTGTTTAATTTTATTTTATCTTCTCTTTTATTATTTGCCATTTTTTTATACTCCAATTTTTTTTAAGAATACTGACATTGATTTATTGACTAGATAATCATAATATTAATAAATTTTAAATTATGACGCCAAAATAACAGTGAATTGTAAATTGACTATCGAAGTTATCAAACCATTTGACTTTAAAAAATTCTACATTATAGGTGTTGTGCACGTTTGAATAAACAAGATTAGGAAATAACACAGAAAAAATATAACTTCTGAGTTTGTCCATAGTTTGTTACACTTGTAAAGAAAAAACTGTGGACAGATAAGTTCGCTGAATAGGCTGCTTAAAGAAAAAGGAATATTGTACCTCTTCACTCCGATATTGGGCCGGAAAGATGGGCCTTGAAAGACACTATGGGCTTAATTTGATCCAATAATGGATCTGATAAAGCATTCCCTATTGAAGGGTTCAAAAGAGCGCCAATTGATACTGGCCCTCAAAATTTTTAATTATATTCTAGTATATATTCTATATTTTTATCCGTCTGATTAAGTTTTCTCTCTAATTTTTAGTGCAACATAACTCTTAAAATAATTATTGAATTACTGCCTTCTTAATTGTATGGCTTGCCATCGTATATCTATTCAATGTTTGAAAAAAGATATTTATTTTGTGTCCAAAATTTACTGAATAAAAAATAATGTTATATAAAAGTTATCTTACTTTAGAAATTAATGTTTTTCTTCAACATATATTTTATTTTTCAGAGCAAAGTGCGAGAAATAATTAAAAATAATACCTTTTCAAGTGAAAGTTTGTGAAATAATCTAAGTTTAAAAAAGTGAAAAAAAAAATAGTAATGATGCTGGTGCGTTCTAGGAATTTTTTTAGAACTGTGGTCACTCAAAGGTCGAGAATTCCGACCCTGCTCACGATTTAGCAGTGGTGTTTCCACTGTCTGTATTTGTTTAATAATAATAATTTAAAGTTTCGTTGCTAAAAAAAAGTTTCAATTTTGATGTAAAAGAAAAATGTGAGATGTGATCTCTATATCCACATAAAAATTAAGAAATATTAATATGTGCAACAAAAAATATTTTCTAAAGTTTCGTTGCTAAAAAAAAAGTTTCAATTTTGATGTAAAAGAAAAATGTGAGATGTGATCTCTATATCCACATAAAAATTAAGAAATATTAATATCTGCAATAAAAAAATATTTTCCCTCAAAATAACAAGGTTGTAATATTTCAGGCAGATACAGAAAAATAATTTTAACTTCTAGAACTCTTTTATTAAGATGTTGAAAAATAAATACTGTTCAAACAAAAAAAATACTATTTTAGTTTAGTTAAATAGAAACTGACTACTTTTGAATAGTATGGAATCTTTACATCAAGTAATTTTCTACCTATTTAAAAAAATTAAATTCTTTTATAAGTACAAAATTTGGTATATAAATATATTTTCATGTAAAGATCAACTTCAACAATTCAGTTCAACTACTTAAATGTTGCGATGGCTCTTTTCTTCAGTTTATTTCCAGCTAAAATTTGGGAAAGGATATAAATTTGCGATGAAGGCTGTGGCCCGACCAAGTATACTTGGCTACGCGTGTCCATCCGGTGTCATGTGTTAAGAGACACGGCTAGTTTGAATCGACACGTGGAGGCCGTGCCACGACATTTGTCAGCCTTCGACCATTTTCGCAACTATAAATTCATCATCTCAAGCATTGATGCGGTTTTGATTTGTACTGGAGCCGGCGACCTTTGACCCGTCAATGCACAACGAATTCAGATCCAGTGCAATTAATTATGACAAATCGTTCATTTTATTCTAATACAAATTTTAAAACAGACTCATCATATATATATATATAGAGTTAGGCTGGGTGCTATGGATAGCATAGTGGCCTCTATGCTACGGCTCAATATTCGAGTTTTCGAAATCCAAACGGTCGATCCGAACCGTTCATCTTATTCTCCATATTAATATCTGCTTGGAGACCAAATTTTATAATTTTCTGAATTTTTTTACTATTTATTAAGCCACTTTGAAAATCGCTAATCCAACGGTTTTACTGTTTTGTGCAGTCACCGTTGGATCAACAATTTTGTAAAATAGTTAATAAATAGTAAAAAAATTCAGAAAAATGTAAAATTTGGTCTCCAAGCAGATATTAATATGGAGAATAAGATGAACGGTTCGGATCGACCTATTCGATTTTGAAAACTCAAATATTGAGCCGTAGCATAGAGGCCACTATGCTATCCATAGCACCCCAGCCTAACTCTCTCTCTCTCTCTATATATATATATATTTATTAAATAGGAGAAGGGTTGAAATGCACCCAAATTTTTGTGCACCCAAATACATTATATCTTTCAAATTCTTTTTTTTTTTTCCGTTTTCAAAGTCCAAATAATCAATCCGAACCGTTAGATGCGATCTATATATTAAGATGTGCTTGGAGACCAAATTTTACATTTTTTGAAATTTTTTTACTATTTATTAAACCACTTTGAAAATCGCTGATTCAATAGTCCAGAAAATGTAAAATCAGCGATTTTCAAAGTGGCTTAATAAATAGTAAAAAAATTCCATAAAATATAACATTTGGTCTCTAAGCACATCTTAATATATAGATTGCATCTAACGGTTCGGATTGACTATTTGGATTTTGAAAACGGAAAAAAAAAAGATTTGAGAGATAGGGTGCATTTGGGTGCACAAAAATTTGAGTGCATTTGAACCCTCATTATATTAATACATCTGGAAGCAATAATGCGGCGTCGGAATTTAATTTGTCAAATAATTACAAGTCTGTCTCTTATATAATTTTAAATTTATAAGTAGTTCACAGTTAATAATTCCCTTGTACTTTTAAAATGTCATGTGGGTTTTACTTTATATTAACCATCATTTTTGAAACTATTTTGTTAGCCTGTACGCGTCGAAATTCTGCATTAAATAAATTTTAATTTTGTAAACCTTAGAAGACTTCAAGTTTGAAGTATACAATTTGCTAGATATAATTATTGTCATATTGGATTAAGAAACTAACAGAGAGGTCATGACTCATGAATCAGAGGAATGGTTTTTGGAACTTTATAATACTGTTTGAACAGAGCTATTGAACAATCCAGATAATTTAATTTATTCAAGAAAACAAAATAACTACTGGGTCGAAAACTAAATCGAAATATCACTCATGCAAAATAAATAAAAAAAGTTTTTCTCATTCATATACCATCCCTTTCCTATCAAAAACTGTCTGTGGGCCACATAATTCTCATTTAATTTGGGAATCGAAACATCTTCATTGTTATAATTGCAAAAGAAATAATTTTTTTTTCCAATATCACCAGCTTTAATAATTATTCCTCATTCATTTTAAAAAAAATCTCTGTTTAAAAAAAAAATGATTTCAATTTGTATGAGATATTAAATATCACTAGTGGAGAATACACTTTTAGGAACGCCTCATTAGGGTCGGCCAAACCAAAAAAGCGATACTGTTATCTATCAGGAACGGACAAAGTTAAAAGGTGACTTTAAAAATGGATATTAGGAACGGTCGTTTATATTGACTGTTCCTGAATAATCAGGAACAGCTGTTTATAAACAACTATTCCTGTTAGTTACTTATTAGGAACAGTCGATTATAAATGACTGTTCCTAATATTCAGGAATGGTCTTTTATAATCAACAGTTCCTAATAGTTTTACATTAGGAACACACAATTCATTTTAGCCATTCCTGACTATTAGGAACACACATTTAGGAAATAGTCGTTCCTGTTTCTCAATTACTCCACCTCCATCCAGTTGCGAATTTTTTATTGCATAACCTAAGTTAGAAGGGTTTTTCGACGGCTCTCAGATCTCTCTATTTCGCATTCTCTGCTCTCTGCTCTCAGCTCTCTGATCTTTCTAAACGAAACAACTATTTTCTATTTTGTATCATCTTCATTCGCTGAAATATCTTGTTTGAAGGTTGATTGAGGTAATATAAATTATATTCCTTTATTTTTTAGTATATATAGAACTTCTATTAATAGATCTATCAGAAAAGCTAGGAAATCCAAGTGTATATAACTCCTATTTCACGTTCTCTTCACAATTTAACTAGATTTATTAGAAAATCAGGCACATTGGAGAATTTTTTTTCTAATAAATCTATTTAAATTGTGTGCTTTACTGATAATTGAACAGAAGTATGTGAACTTAGTTTGATAAGAATTTAGATTTATGAAAACTTAGAATTATGTGTGCTTGGTTTTAAAAAATTAGATGAAAATGCTAATTAAATTAGATGGGACTTAGATTATTTCTATTTGCTGAATTTATGCACTAATACTTAATTAGATGGAACTAAGATGAAAAGTAGATGATGGAACTTAGGTTATACTCACAATTTTTAATGGGTAAATGAAGATACTGCATTCCTTGATTTAGCAAATGAAGATACTTACAATTCTTACATATTATGATTTCTGTTTTAGAGGCCAACAAAAATATGTGGTAGCTGGTCAAATAATGAATTTTTTTTTTTAAATTAAAGTTCAATTTAGAAACGACTATTTATAAATAATTGTCCTTGAAAATAACCAATCAGGAACGACTTTTTTTAAAAAAGAGTTCCTGTTTATACAAACAGGAACAGTCATTTATTAAACAACCGTTCCTATTTGTATAAACAGGAACGCCTTTTTATTAAACGACCGTTCCTATTTGTACAAACACAAATAGTTATTTATTAAACAACTGTTCCTTTTTGTACAAACATGAACTCCTTTTTATTAAACGACTATCCTTGATTATATAAATAAGAACACCCGATTAACCGATCCTAATTAAATGAACTATCAGTATCCCATGGGTTAGAAACGTGCATAGGTCCGTTCCTGATAGATATTTTTGACCATTCTTAAAAGTGTATTCTCCACTAATGTATGTCAAACTTTATTTTGAGATCTCGACAATTATTCGCCTGTATTTTGGAAATTAGTATTTAAGAGCAAGAAAAGATAATGATGTAAAATTTTTAATAGAATTACTGATTTAATATATATTCCTACATTTAAAATTGCAACATTTTTTTTTAAATGCTCGGTATGGCGTCATTTGAACCGAGGCGAAGTCAAAGATTTTTAATAGGGTAGTTAAAGTTTTGAATGAGGTATAATTTTATAATTATTTTGAATATTAAATATAATTATATTTTTTTTATGAGAATCGAATCATTTTTTAAAAAAAAAAATTCTAAGAATAAGATACATAATTAATAATGTTTTGAATTTTAATTTTTCGGAATTTTTTTTTAAAGTATATTAAAAATTTTTTTGAGCAGGAAGGAACTTTGGCTCCCCCATTGGTTTGAACAGTTTCGATTGACAGTCCAGCATAACAGCATTAAGGTCGTATTCAGTCGTGTTACTGTTCCCGTGGGAAAAATAAAATTCAATTTAACTGAATTTTTTTTTCCTAAAAAAATAGTACTTTTCAGTTCAATTTTTGTGCCCATGCCCATTCTCAATTGGAGGCCGAACAGACCCTAAAGTTTAAGAACATTTTTCAGAAAATAGGCCGAATAACCGGGAAGAAGAAGAAAAAAAAGGAGACTAACAGAAAAACAAACTTTCGATGGACTTGGTACATAGGCGTTTTACTGTATGAAAAATCTATTTATTGTTGGCTTACAGTGAACCCGGATCAGTTGGATAGCCGAAGAACTTCTGGCATTTAGTATTTTGGTGGTTTTGTATACAAGAAAATTAGGTTCGTTCTTGCCTAAGAAATGTTTTCTTCTTCTTTATTCACAATTTCACAGATAGTAAAGAGTTAATTTGGCCAACATTTCGTTTATAGGAAAACATGAATGGTTCCCTTGATAACAGTGTGGAACTTGTAAAAGAATCTTAAAGGATTTCTGATGAAATGAAGTTAATATTAAACAACTAATAGTTTATAAGTCCATGCAAGTTGAACAAGCAAACCAAACAAAAAACCTAATTTTTTTAGAGGTACATCGAAATTGTGCACCAACAGGTACAACTAAAAAAGAGTTTCACTACTACAAAATAAGTGATTGTATACGGACATAAACAGAAGAGCTACACGGATTTCTTACCGTGTGGAATGTGAGGGTTTAGAAATCTCTCAATATTTACACACGGATATTTTATCCGTGTGCGATTATCAAGAGCTACACGGATTATTACATAAACAACTGTGTACAAACGCTTGCCAACATCACTCTCAAAATAACCGAGCTACACAGATTATTACATAAACAACTGTGTATAATTACTCTTTCTACACGGACATTTAGCTAAATGTCCGTGTAGCTCTCTTATTTTTTTTTATGTTTAAATACCTTTCTACACAGACTTTAGTTAAATGTCCGTGTAGAATTATTATTTTTTTCTAATTTTTTTTAAAATTTTTTTTTAATGTTTAAATACCTTTCTACACAGACTTTAGTTAAATATCCGTGTAGAATTGTCTTTTTTTTTTCCTTTTTTTTTTTTGGTGGCTAGCTTCCAATTTTGTTATTAGTCTTTTAAAATCATAATTTCAAAAATATATAATAGTATAAATAATTTATGTACACTAAATTATACAAAATTATACAAATCTATATTGAGCATTACAAAATTTAAGCTGAAACCGCCTTGTCCACATACATCTAACATCATTGATCTGCTCCTTGGTGTAACACTTTTGCTTTGGTCCATACTACAATTATAATTTGGTATTAGTTAGTAACAAGAAAAGGTAGAAGATTACAATTCATGCAACATATATATATACAAAGCCTTTTGTACATGCAATCTCATGTGATAAAAACATAACATATACTTCTCAGGATCCAATACAATGTTTGTATGAAAATTATATCCTTACCACTTAATAACCACATGATCAAGCCTTGGCCCAAAATTCAGCAAGTTGGGCTCAAATTGTCAAAACTCTTGGTTATGATCTAGTTTGGACCGAAGTTTCATACAAACTAAGGCGTATTAGATCTAACATATCAAAAAAGGAGCTCACATGTGATCCATGACATGATGTCTCTTGGTTAAAGGTCTCCAACATATTGCATCTCCAATAAGAATCCATTGATCAATATATGTGCATACATAATAGGAAATACAAATTCTCCTTTAAAATTTTCATCTAAAATTATAAGAAATATATATAAAATTAGTTGAATTTGTCTAGCTTTTATAAGAACCATTGAAAATCAATTTCGTAAAAAAAAAATTATTGCATCTTATATGAATTTACCAAATGATAGTTTTAATAATTCATGACGTGTTTTGTAATTAAAAAAACACAAGCAATCTAGAATCCGTAAATTCAAAATAAAATAGCAAAGTAATTTAAATCTTACAGTTCTGAAGTGCAGACATCTTTAGGCGGAAGCGGTAGTACTAATCTTCAACGGTTTTTCTTAGATCTGATGATGGAGACCTTAGGCATTTTCTTTACTTCTCACTTTCAAAAAATGGTCCATATTACACTTATTATTTACATTATCTTAACAAATCAAGCATGCATACATTAATTAATATTGACCTAAATAAGCAATAATAAGCTAGTAACAGAAAAGAGAAATCATATATATATACATGACTAAGCTTAGCAAGATAGAGAGAAGAAATACAAATTAACTTTAAAGATCTCAGATCCTAGCTCCTTGTGCACAGAAATCAGAATGGCACTACTGAAAGGAGAGAGAGAGAGAGTATTAATTGATCAAAACGACGCTACTGGAAGGAAAAGGTCTTTTATATAACAAAAACCCTAGAATAACCTTTCTACACGGATTTTTTACTTAAAAATTCATGTAGCTCTCTCAAGGCTTTCTATACTGTTATTTAAATAATAATCCGTGTACAATTTTCACCTTTCTACACGGCTCTTTATTAAACATCCGTGTTGCTCTCTCAAGATTTCTACACTGCTATTTAAACAAACATCCGTGTACAATTCTTACCTTTCTACACGGTTCTTTAATAAATATCCGTGTAGCTCTCTTAAGGCTTTCTACACTGTTATTTAAATAATAATCCGTGTACAGTTCCTAATAAATGTCCGTGTAGCTCTCTCAAGGCTTTCTACACTGATTTTTTAATAAACATCCGTGTAGAGATCCCACAGATATTTCGTACTTTCAAAAAATTATAATTTCTCCACGGTTTTTAGGTAAAATTATCAAATCTGTGTACAATGATCATTTTTGTAGTAGTGTTTATTTGATGGCAAGCATACCTCTAACTAATATCATCAATGAAGTGAAGAATTATTTGATATAAAATCCAAACAGACTATATTAACATCATCTTTAATTATATATTTCTGTGGCATTATAAACCCATCACCCCTTTTACCTAAAGAAAGAAAGGACAAACCATTTACTAATATTTAATGATTGATACCAACAGGTTTAACTTTTAAGAGTTAGGCTAGGAAGCTACCAGTAGTTAACACAACTATTTGCTACCTCTTTTTTCAACGTTGAATTAGCTTTAAAATTCGTGTTGGTGATTGATGCTGAGAAAAATAATGAAGACGGAATACAAATTTCATCTCTCTTAGCGACTCCATCTATCGCCATTTCTCCTCCCGTCGCTCTTTCTCTCCCTATGCGAAACTGCTTAAACTCTATCTCTCCGCTCACTGATTTTTCTCTTCTCCTCTCACGCTGGATTTTCTCCTCTCCTCTCGTTGCCCTCTCTACGCCTGTTGAAGCTCTCCTCTGACGCTACCCTCTCTCCACAAATTAAGTATATCTCTATCCGAGCTTTATGGATTATCTAATTACCTTGATTGTGGCTAATTTGATTTAAGGAAAGATATAAATTTGTCTTTTTTAAAGAATTTGAGCAAATCCTAGAGTCAAAAATTCCTATAATGCACAATTACTTATCAATCTTGTTAGCAACCCATAAATGTAAGAAACGTTTATTATTGAATTTTGAATTCTAGCTTTTAATGAAAATAATTTCAATTTAGGTACTTTATGAGCTTGACTGTCTGTTTAGACCTAATTATCTTGTTTATTGCTGATTCAATTAGAATAAAGATGGAAATTTGCTTTCTCGAAGAAATATCACAAACTATTGAATTAAGAATTTTTTTTCAGAAATGTCTACACATGTTTAGTTCAATCATTTCATTTTCTTATGTTGTTTAATTATTTAAATAGGTAACATGAGTATCGAGAAATGCGGGCTTCTAATTTCAAATTTTGAGGAAGGCAAGGTTGGAGGTAATGAGAAAGAGAAAGATAATGTTGTAGGTGATGAGTCGGAGGAGGAAGATGTTAAAGGTGATGAGTCTAAGGAAGAGGATGTTGGAGGTGATGAGAATATGGAACCTTTTGTTGGTATGGAGTGTGGTAGTGACCTCGAGGCACGGCAATTTTATAACTCATATAGTTGTAGACTTGGATTTAGTATTCGGGAACAGACTACACGCACGACGAAAGTTGGTCTTTCTTTTGTTAGGATGGTGTGCATATAAAAATCTTTTATTTTTGAGTAATAACTCAAGGGCAGTTCAATTGAATATTAAAGCCTACAAGAGCAGTTCAATCATGACAAAGCTTTTATTGATTGGAATTAAAATTACAGCCTACAAAAGTAGTTCAATTGAAAATAAAATTAAATCCTATAAGAGCAGTTCAATTGGAAATAAAATTACATAACTAGTACTGCTTGAGTAAAAGAAATATTTAAACATTCTAGACTAAATACTAAACTAAATCAAACATTTTAAAATGCTATTTTGATAGCCTACTTCCTTCAATTACACATCAATTGAAAACTAGTACGACTAAAACTGGAACCAGTACTCCAACTTTTCTCAATTTAGCAGAAAATGTAAAATTGCACCCTGCTCCATCACTGTAGCCCAGATTTTTACCAGCAATCATTTCTTCTTTTTCGCATGTTATCCCTTTAGAGATGTGTACTAGGTTATTGCCAGCACTCATCTATTCTGTCTGCTTAAAATTGCAAATGTGAATTGAATGTCTATTATAGAAAGGAGAACAAACTACTACATAATTAAATAAAAATTGCAAATACAATGAAAACGTTCACTATAACATTCTTTTATCATAAATTGCAAATACAAAACAAAATTAATAGCCAAGATGGTGATGCATAGAGTAGACTCGCAAAAAGAATAACAATAGGTACATATAGAAATTCTGGTCTCTTTCAACAATAACTTGTAGTCCAGGGGAGCCTTATAGTCGGGATTCATTTGAAGTAAATCACCACGAAAAATAATGTCATTAAAATTCATGTCAAAATTTTAAAATTCAGACATAAATATGTTGGAATCGTAATTTTTTATTCAACTAAAGAGTAACATACTAATGATTTCTCATCTTCCAAGATCTATTAGTTCTCTATGCTGCAAATTTTGGAAGGAAACAAGAGTTAAAAATAAGTACAATGTACACCATTAAAAAACCAGTTATGAGTGCATTCCAGTGCCTTGGTGGCTTCCTATTGATTCACAAAATGAAAAATATTAATTTCATTGCTTAAATAATTCAAAATCCAAATTGAAGATTACAAAGGGCGTATCTTAAATTTCACTGGTATTTTCAACTCAAAATTCTCAATTATTGATAGTATATTTCAATACAGCAAGTGCGGGAGAGAGAGACTTACATGGTACTTTTAAATTTTTTAGGCGGAGGAGAAACTGTCACCGGAGCCGAGCTTGACACGATAGCGAGTGAGACAAATCAAAGATGCAAAACATGCTCGGCCATCACGAGATAGAGGGGAGAGCGTGCCCGGCCATCACGAGAGAGAGAGAGGATAGAGGTAGGGTTTAGGCGGGTTGCGCATGGGAAGAGAAAAGGCGACAGGAGGGGGCAAGAGTCGGTAGATGAAAAGTCACTAACAGAGAGATGAAAGGTATATTATGTCTCCGTTATTTTTCTCAGCGTCAATCACCAGCACCAATTTTAAAGTTAATCCAACGTTGAAAAAAGGAGTAGCAAATAGTTATGTTAACTACCGGTAGCTTCCTAGCCTTACCCAACTTTTAATACAATAGAAGAAACCTGATGCAGATACAAATTTCCTCCAAAAGTATAACCAAACAAAAATATTTGCTTTACCAAAAGAAATGTTGTGTTATATATATTCTGTAGTTGAATAAACCAACTTAATACGCTGTCATAGATTCATTCAAGATCAGAATTTTAACAAAACCAAGCAACTGAAATTATAACAAAGGGCTCAAAAGGGTGATAAAACAGAGAACCTTAGATACCTACACCACAAATTATGATAACTGCATAAATGCAAAAATCCATGAAAATAGCCCCCAATACTTTCTGTGCCAAAAACCCCACCTCTATACTTATACCCAACTTATCCGTTGGCATATTATATTTTTTCTTCTTAGTTTTCTTATCCTCACCTATGTTTAGAATTAGAAAACCTGCCACTACAGCTAAATCCGTCAGAAGTAGAATCAACATAGGCTTCGACATGATAAAACCTTTCATAACCAAAAATGTGAAGAATATAACAAAAACAAGGCGAATAATTTCAGTATCCGAGAAAGCTTGGCCTATTTCGGCAGGAGAGAGTATCCATGGATTAACATATTTGGTAGCATTCGTGCTCTTATTCTCAGTAGAGTTGGGAGTATTGATGCTTGTAGGTGCAGCATTTTCTTCTCTTTCTGTTTGTACTTCTTCTATGCCATCTTTGGTTTTCACAACATTTGAGATGATTTTTTCCTTAATTCGTGGTGCAGTTTCCTCTCGAGCAGCTGGAGATTCAGTAGGTAATTATATAAAATCAATAAATACATCTGTTTATTAGCATGTAATCTGCACTGAGATTACATGGGCTACCAGGTTCAATGAAAAATTTTAACTTGAATTCAGGTATAATCACTATCACGGTCACTCATGTCTTATGCAAATCATACCCAATAGAAAATCCAAGCCAAATCGACATTGGTCAACTAATTTGTAGCATTTTCAAGGTATTAAATTTAATTTGTTGGATTATTTGAGGCAATAAGGATTAAATAACACAAAATTCCAATAGACGTCTTAATTTTAGGATCCTATGATTTCAGTACGGTATTGTCAAAATTGGTAGTTTAGGAAATTTAGCATGAATCAGTTGAGTAGTACGTCATATTTCATTATATACAGTTGGTATGAACTAAGTTCATAGGCAAAAATCCTAAACCGAATTAACTAATCTCAAACAACAATCAAATTCGTGTTCACTTCTCAAATTACCTCATTCCTATTTGACCATGAGACAAAGATAAATCCTCCACGTAAGGAAATCTCAAAAACAAAAGAGGGATGAACTTGAAAGCAGCACTCACCGACGGTTAAATTCGAAGTAATATTCAAATCTCGAGCTTCCACCTCGTTTTGCTTTTGGGGGACTGATTGTTGGGTCGGAGGGGTGTCCGATGGGGTCTGGCTAGCAGTTATCATGGCGATCCGATCCGATCCCCTCTCGAGAATCTTTCTCCGGCGCGCCTCTCTGGCCTTCTCCTTTTCCATCTCCATTTCCTCTCTTTTTGTTTCTCTCCCCTCCTCTCTTCGCTTTTCTGCTCTCCCTTGTGCGGTCGACCGTCGACCGCTTCTTTTCTAAGTCTACTTGATTCCCTCATGAGATGAATGGACCCGGCCCATGAGAGGTCCATTTTGAAAATTTATACACCGCGCTGTTTCAGCCCAAGTAAAATTTATACACAGTTGTCGGAACAAGTAGTCGGATTGAGGGATATGGCATGGGGAGCCCGTATTTGCTATCGACCACACCCGATAAGGATACACCTGATCTGTCTGATTCATATATCAAGTGTAGATTACATTGCTGGGAGTTTTATTTTTTACTTCTTGATTTTCAATATTTAAATCTTTTAATCATATTTGCTTGCCAATGCATTTATAACCGGAGATCTGATTCGATTAACTAAATTTTTATTTTTTTTCCTATCCGCAATTAAATAATAAACCAGACATAAGAAAATAACCAACTTATATATGGCCAATGCATTTTCTGCTAGATGCTATTAACCGACACTAAAAAGGGTCCTTTTTCATAGCAGAAGAGGGTCTCTACTAACTTTGATAAAATAATATAGAAAGTGGTTAATTATCTTTCTTAAAATAATTATTTCAATATAGTTATAGACTTTCTAAATTTAGTTACAAACATGTCATGGAGAAAGTGGTTAACCCGCAACTGTAGACTGCACTGTACCTAGGGGTGTTCAAACGGTCGGTTCGGTTTAAACCGAATTAAAATAATCAAACCGAACTTAAAACCGAAGTTTGAAAATCCAACCGAACTGACCGAACTAAAATAGCAAACCGAATTAAAACCGAACCATTTAAACCGATTTAAACTTCGGTTTGTTCGGTTGAACCGAACTTTCTCAAAAATCAAAACTCAATACATCTATAATACTCAATTTAAACTTTGATTTTGATTAATGAACCAGTTTAAATTTCGGTTTTAATTAATGAACCAAAAGAATACTAGAAGTCTTGAGTCTTGACCCTATCAATAAAATCGGTCGGTTCGGTTTAATCGGTTTTGAGAAATTAAAACCGAACCGAACCATTTAAACCGAACTAAGTTACAAAATCAACCGAACCGAACCAATTCAACTGAACAACCGAACTATTTAAACTGAATCTTACCGGTTCGGTTCAAAACCAAATAAACCGAACCATTTGAACACCCCTAACTGTACCTTGTCGGTATTTTGGCCATAACTTTCTCATATGAACTCCGGTTGAAGGTTGAGGTGATTTAACATCCGTTGAAAAGCTAAGAACAAACTCCACAATATAAATACATAGTTTCAATCGTTTCATGACCTCCTTGATACAGTTTCTGGACTCAATATCTGTCTCCAATTCCCAACAAAAATGAGGCGAAGTTCTCTCTCTAAAATTGAAATTTTACAATTTTGTAATTATATGCATCCATTTTTTAGCTCTCTTATCGATAATGAGACCACACTGTATTAAAATTTTCAACTCCCAAATATTAATTTTAGTTTCGTCTTTAAATATATCTAAATACATATTCTCATTAGCTTCTAAAATTCAAAAGATATCTACATATGTAAAAGTCCGAATAGAGATGAATAACATATGAATAGTTTTCAGGACTAATTTAGGAGTTTGGGTGATGTGATTTCTCTTGAACTTCAGCAAAATATTTCTAATTTTCAAAATTTATTGAATCGACTTCAAATGACAAATTTAAACCGTTCAACCGATTTTCTTAATGAGAGCTTCGTTGTTATATATTTTATTTAAAAACTTAAAATTTATTTTCTATCAAGACAAAATGCGCATTAAAATATGAACAAAATGTGCTTTAAAATATGAAGGATTTTTTTAAAAAATAGTGCATTAAAATATGCACAAAATCATTTATATTTTAACCGCTTGACTTGATGCTAAATGAATATAAAAATTTTAAATTTTTTATATGAGAACAAAACTAGATTGATTTGAATTTATCATTTAAAATCAATAAAATAAATTTTGAAGACCAAAAGTATATATTACCGAAGTTCATAAAGAAGCACATTAGCCGGCCTCCTAATTCTGATAATATGTAAAGATATCTATATATATATAAGAAAGAAAGAACGATTTAAATCATGGCGTTATTAACATCTGCCTCTCAAGTACGAATCAGTGTTGTAAATAATAGTTTGCACTTGTTGGACGGATATAGTATGTCAAGTGATTAATTAAAATAATTGATTATAATTAAAAATAATTGACATATTAGTCAGAAAAATTCGTAACGGTTTAATCACCGCCAACGACTAATCAGCTGATTAATAGACATAACTGGACGGTTTTTATGACACTGGTAAAAATGTTGATGTGTATGGTTCTGTGCAAATTATTGACAGAAGATTAAGTGTGAACTCACAAGTTTTTTTGTTAAGAGTAAATTCAGATAAGTTTTTTTTGTTCAGAACTAATATTTATATATGAAAAATTTAAATAGTATTTCACTAAGTACAAAATTTGCATAGTATTTTAATAAATGTTCATTAAATATAAATTTAAATTAATCTGTATGCATGTGATCCCTCAATAAGTGAACATTTAAATGTAAAATTCGTACAATTTTTTGTTAAGCGTTCTATGTAACTTTGAAATTAAATGCACATGACCTATTTAAGCGCGCATATTTGAATTTGTTTTTGATAATAAAAAGAGATGCTCCCAATTACTAGCAGCGCCAATGACGATTCCCTGTATTTGTACAATTCGGATCCCCTGCCACTCTAATCAAGCAATAAATATTAGTTTTTTGTGATGATGATGTTATGAGTTGTTTTGTACTGCTTTTTTTTTTTTTTTATTTTAAGATGACTGTTCTGAACTGATTGATTTAGTTTTCAGTCTGATTTGATTCAGTGCCTTCTTAGTTGATGGGTGACTGTCTTAGTCTGATTGATTCCGTTCTCAGTCTAATTTAGATTCAGTGTCTGCTCAGCTGTGATATGCATACAGAGAACATTATCACTATAATCAAGCAAGAATGATCAATTTTCGTCTATATGATGCACATATCTCTGTTCTTTTTTTGTTTTTTGAGCTATATATTTTTCACAAATATTAATTATTTAATATTATGTAACAGCTACTTTGTAACTTTTTTTATCAATGAAATGAAACTGTCTGCAAGTTCTCAGAAAAAAAAATAAATTCGGATCCCCTAAAGTAAGCAAGTCGGATTGGCCCGAATTTTTTATCGACGGTCCGGATCAAAACTAAAAAATTGGATTACTTTAGGATAATGCTAAGGACTCGTATTTCTAATGCAATAAATCCTTATTACTCCCTTGAGATCCGTGATGCAATAAATGTATTAAATTTGTTTCGCAGAAACAAACTTCGAGGAACGACAGATGAGCTAATATTTTAGTACCGTCCCAACATGGATTTGCTCGGTCCCGCTGATCCAGTTAGTGTTTGGTAAAAATCCGTGTCGGGTATATCCGTTCGTATTTGTTCGTACTCGTTGTTTGGGGTACTCGTGCCCGAGGTCGGGTATTGGTCGGATACTCGAGTACACGGGTACGGGCAAAAACGAGACAGGACCTGTTATTTTGGATCAATACCTGACCATACCCTACCCAAGTTTACCAGTACCCGAGTACCCGAGTACACGTATCCGTATACCTGAGTTACTGTTCATCCATTTCAAAATTCAAAAATTCTGATTTTTTTCCCCCAAACCAGCAAAAAAAAACAGCAAAAAAAAAAAAACCAACAAAAAAACAAAAAAAAAAGCAAAAAAAATAAAAAATATCCTACCCGCCCTACCCGTACCTGTACCCGCCTTATCCGTCTAGGGTACACGGGTAAGGGTATAACTCGGGTAAGATATGGATTTTGAAAATTATACCCGCCATACCCGTACCCGAATACCCTTGTACCCGAGTATACCCGTACCCGAGTTATACCCGTACCCGCCCGAATATAAATACTCTAGATCCAGTAGGCACTTGCGCAATACTCGAAGTCAAACTGTTGTACAATATAATATTATTATGAGAAGGGTTCAAATGCCTCCATGTTTTTGTGTCTCTATTGTGTCTTCATCTCTCTCCATTATTTTCAAAGTTCAAACAGTTGATCCGAACCGCTCAATCTAACCTCCATACTAAAATATGTTTAGAGACAAAATTTTACAATTTTAGAAATTTTTTTACTATTTTTTAAGATATGTACAAAATCAGTAAATCTGAACTATCTAAAAACAGTATTTTTGTATCTATCTAAAAAAATAGTAAAAAAATTTCTAAAAATATAAAATTTGGTCTTCAAGCATATTTTAGTATGGAGGTTAGATTGAATGGTTCGGATCGACTGTTTGAACTTTGAAAATAATGAAAAAAAATAGAGGCATGATAAAGACACAAAAACATGAAGACATTTGGACCCTCCTCTAATATTATATAGAGTTGATCTACAGTGGGCAGTGGGCACCACCGCACCATAGAAAATATATGGAAAGCATACGTATCAATTACTCCAGAAGTTAGTGAATTGTGAAAGATTCCCCTTATCAGGTACTGAAAAGTACACAAGGTATCGATCCAGAAGTGATCTCCAGCCATGGCAGCAACAAGCTCGGACCTGCCTACCAGCAATCAGAAGTAAGCTACTAACTATATTTTCATTCTTTTTTTCTTTCAATTTTAAAACATATCAATTACTCCTCTCTTTATCAATTTGGTTGTGGGGGAAGAGGGGGGTTGGGATTCACATCCTCTCCAATACCTGATAAGGGGAATCTTTCACAATTACTAGATCTGAAACCGTTCTTTTTAACTTGGCACGAATCTCAAAGCTCAAAAATACTGCCTCCTATTGCAGCCCGAATACCAAACCTGTTGAAATTTAATCTCAAACCGTAAAATGAGGGCGATCCTCTGCAGTACTTGAGAGCATACGGATTCGGGGGGGGGGGGGGGGGGGGGGGGGGGTTGGTTTGAGTTCAGATACAGTGAACTCACTCAAACTTTGGGTTTTAAATCGGAACCATCCGATTTGAATTTGAGATAATCTATCCAAAGTGGAGTGCATACATTCCAAGAGATCAATACGAATCGTGAAACAATTTCAAATGACGGATTCGAATCAGATGGTCCTGATTCAAAACCAAAAGATTGGGTTACTTTAGGGGATCCGGAACTGGGGGGTGGGTGGGGTGGGAGGAGTTGTTCTATTAACCCTTACATGTAACAGTAAATCTAGATCCAGAAAGGGAAAAAAAATAATGACATACCAGTACCAGTAAGGGAAGCTTCAAGTTCCTAGTATGGGGTGCCAGATTAAAATCAGGAATTATATATATTTTGTTTTATCTTTTGGGTTTCAAAATTACTGATCCTTTCTCAGAGAAAAGAAAAATGAAAAATGCTAATTTGGTAGAGGGTGGTTCAATCCCTTTTCCTACCATCTCATAAATACCTGATTTAGTGGCACTTTGAAATTCATACAATAACAGGAAGGAAACAATATCAATAATTCATGCAAAACATGTGCAAGTTGATGGTATTAAACTATTAATTAATCATTACAGGTTACATGGCAAAGTAGCATTGATAACCGGCGGTGCGAGCGGGATAGGTGAGTGCACGGCCAGGTTGTTCAGCTTGCATGGTGCAAAAGTGGTTATTGCCGATATACAAGACGAACTTGGTTGCTCTGTTGCCGGTGAACTTGGTTCAGATGCTTGCTACGTTCATTGCGACGTTACTAATGAGGATGATGTCAGTAAAGCTATTAATCATGCCATCTCAAAATTCGGGAAACTCGACATAATGTTTAATAATGCTGGTAATTAAGCCTCTTACATGAATTTATTTTGTGTACAAATTTGCTAGATCGTTGAATTTGTTGAGGGTTTTTTGTCTTAATTAATTATTCCAATCTCCAAATTAGTTTGATTGAATGGTAATTGTATTCATGGAATTGCATTTTCTCTTAAAGAAATTTATTGTAACTATTTCTATCAGCTCTTTTTTCGGTTCAGTAACATGCCGGTTTTAATAAATAAATGGCCCCATATATTTTTGTTAAGTCAAGCAAAACATAGTATTTCTTCATACCATGATCTTAAAAGAAACAATTAATCGGTTCAGGAAATAAAGACCATGCATTATTTGATCCACTTTTCATTCTTATGTAGTTATGAAACCGCAATAACTGCACTGCCAAATAATTAACTGTTAAACCGTAATTATTGTATACAGGTATTGGAGGTGAAGCGGTACACAATATAACAAAGACCTCAAAACAAGACTTTGACCAGGTAATCTCTGTCAATCTGGTGGGCCCATTTCTTGGTGCAAAACATGCGGCACGAGTCATGATCCCGGCACGCTCGGGATGCATCATCACCACAGCAAGCACAGCATCAGTAATAGGTGGAGCCGCCTCATACCCCTACACATGTGCAAAGCACGGCATAGTCGGGTTGACCAAGAACGCTTCGTCTGAGCTCGGTATTTACGGCATTCGGGTCAATTGTATCTCACCTTCGACAGTGGTCACACCATTGGCTACAAAATACGTGCGTCTCACAGGGGAGGAATTTGAGGAGATGATAGAGCACAACGCGAACTTAAAAGGGGTTCGGCTGACGGTTGATGATGTGGCGAAAGCGGCATTATACTTGGCAAGTGATGATGGGAAGTTTGTAAGCGGGCATAACCTTGTGCTGGATGGCGGGTTCTCGGTTGTGAACCCAACATTTGGTATATTTAAAGAGGAATGATGCTATTCATCTGGTTTTATTTTCTTTGGGTTGTGTTTTTTATTTTTTGAGATATCCTGGTAGAAGCTACCAGTTTCAACTTTATTACTACATTTGAGTTTAAAGTTCACATTACATCAGTACCCTGTTACACCAGCAATTATAACAGCTAGCTGGTTCAACATTAATACATTTTAATGAAATATGAAAATAAATGCATGCAGGTCCCTATACTTGGCAGAATTGCATCCACATTCTACCCTCTCGTACAAAAGACATGCAGGTGTTGAATATCTGGTATTTAGATTGCACAAAATAAGTATGTTACCAACTGGATTTTGTTTTTCATTTCCGAATGACGAGCGAGAAGGTGAAGTTTGTTGAATTTACTTGGGATTAATTCATGTAAAATGACAAGACCTACAGAGTGAATATTAAAATTTTTTCAGGCTCTGAATTTTTTTTTTTTTTTTTTTGTATAAAGACCGTAGGCCTCAAGCTCTGAAATTGGTTTAGAGGTTTTCTACCAAGTTTTTTTGTTTGGAAGAATTCTGTATACTTGTATTTGGGCCTTAAGCAGAAAATTGGGCTTTCTCCATAGGCCCATAAAACACAGACACTGTACAGACCCAATCTGTCATTAGTCTCATTACCTTTCTTCATCTGCTTCATTTATTTTTGAAATTTAAATTCCTTTTCTTTTCCAATTTTTCTCATACCTCTTCTGAAAAAAAAAAAAAAAAAAACAACTTCTGTACAAACCTTGAATGAATGACATAATTTGAACAATTTAACAAGTATAACATGAATTAAAAATCAAAGATGTCATCATTTACGCCACCCCCCTAATTAAGAGATTTGTATCATGTAAGCAGTAAAAGAGTACTGGGACAGAGAGAAAAGGACTTTGACCCATATATTGCTGCAAGTGGGTAAATGATTTTTGGAGGACAGTGCAAACATTAAAAGGATAATTAAAATGATGTTATTATGGTTGCATCTAAAATGGCCAGCAGCATCAAATTTTGTATTAATTAAAATGGTGGGGATTTTAATGGGGGGGTTTAAATAGGGTGTGCCTGCTGTTCTGTTGCTCTCTTAATTTTCTCTTCTATAGGCTGGCAGCACAACAATTGCCATTATGATTCTCTGTACTACCTTTGCTTCTATCTACCATTCATGCACATTGCATATACTGTTTTTTTTTTTTTTTTTTACCTATAGTGCCCTTGTTAATAGGTCTTTTGTCTCTAGTTATTTGCACATCCCTAAAATGGAGTGTTTAATTATGGTGAAATAGCTTAATTTGTAGGACTCTACTTCATATTTTTTTCTCAATTTTAAGACTGTTTATGAGTATGGTTGCTGATAGCTATCCATAATGCAAATAACCCTATGCTATGACAGGCATCTCAATTGATTCAACACAAATTTGAAAAAAAAAAAAATGTTGTCATAGCTTCCAATAAAGTCTGCTCAGGTGTCTTTATAGTGGCTTATTTGATTTTATGAGAGTAATAGAAGGACAGCGCAGAGCAAGCATCTATTGTACCTCTCTATTTATGTTGCAACATTGTTAAAGAAAGATCCTGAATCCTAATATTATATCAATGAATTAGGAGGAAATTCATACTATCTTCGTATCAGAAGATTCTCAAATAATACTTATATTCAAACAGTTGATTCTAACCGTTAAACATGATCTCCATGTAAAATGTACTTGTAGAGCAAATTTGATATATTTTTTTAAAATTTGTTTTACTTTTTTTTGTTAAATAGTTAGTAAATCACTATTTTTGAATAGTTCATCATTTTCAAATAATGTGATTTTACTTATCTGAAAAAATAGTAAAAAATTTGGTCAACTAATATATTTTCATACGAAAATCATGTTGAACGACTTAGACCGACTGTTTAAGCTTTAAAAGACAGGAACATAAATTTATTGCGTGGACCATTGTGTAATATGTATATTACTGTAACGAAAGAAGAAATATGTATACTTCAGTTTTTTTTTCTTTTCTTGATCAAAGATATATTGTGGGCAGTGGCGTAGTCAAGAATAACTAGCAGGATGGGACAAAATTTTAGAATGACATAATTTTATAATTATTTTTTATGTTTATTTCTATAAATTTTTCCAACAGAAGTATAAAAAAAGAGATATTTTTTGAAATTTTTTTTTTTTAGTCAGGAGTCGGCAAACTGTGCCCACTCTCAAAATATGATTTTCATCCCCGTAGAATAAATAGTTTGTCAAATTGAAAATGATTTCGATTGATCCCACAATATAAAAATGCAAATACAATAAATTATGTGAATCATATGTTAAGATCATTTGCAGACCTATTAGATATTGGCTACATTTATGATCCACATGCGATCGAATTATCAGATTATGCACTGTTTAAAATGTAACTTTATGGACCACATATTCTTCTATAATACACAACTGCTTGCATAAGACCATTCAATACGTATTCAGTAATATAGTCTATTTTTTTTTCAGAAAAAAAAAAAATCATTTTTTGAAGTTAGACATAAAATTTGTGAAATGGCTCTATTACATAATAACGTTTAAATTATACTTATATACATCCTATTGTGTTTTTGTTATTTTTGATTAAATTTCTCTATCACATAAATAATTAGAACCAATTTTTAGTCTATTGGCAAAAATACGTGATCTCTATGTGAGAGGTTATGGTTCGAAACCCAAATGAGATAAATTATTTGCTGTAATAGCAAGGATATTAAATAATTGAATAATTTGACCTCCAATTTTTACTAAAAAAATAAAAGAAAAGAAATTCATAAACAACTAACACTTTTATTTTGTTAAAAATATACATATGCATTCATATATATCTTATACATTATCCAGTGTATATTGGAATCATATTATCTAACATTGGGAGTATGAATATATGTTAATAGATCTAGCCATACACCTTCATCCATAACGCAGTTTGGTTGAAGGTGCTAATATAGTTTTGTGAAAATTAGAGGAAAAATTTCAAATCCTAGCAAAGCTAGAATCGAGATTATAAATTTAGATTGAGAGAGCTAAATATAGAATGAACAATTTGTGATAATTGAAACTTGAATTCAAGTTTTTAAAAAAAAAAGTAGAATTCTAACAATCGAACAACAACTACATATTTAGTATTTTAAGAGGAGAATGAATTATATAAATATTTATTATACTTGTAAAATATAAAAGATAAAATTACTAATTTGTATTTATTGGGGGGGGGCGGGGGTCCTAATACTAACCTAAATCCAATCCTGACTAGCTAGAATGATTGGATCTACATTTCTTCTTTAATGATCCTTGGAAAAAATTTCAGCGTGCTTCTCTTTAATTAGATTGTTGAGGAGAGGGAGGAAAGGTTTTACTGTATGCATAGGCAGAATCAAATTTTTAAGCTATGGAGTTGAAATATATATCAGAATTCATTATATAAAATTTTCATACTGAGTATGAAGATTAATTTGACAGTACCAATTATATTTTATTATAAACTATATAAAAAATAAGGGGGCTCAGATGTCCCGTTGTTTTCATACATCAATCATATTTCACATCATTATCTTTGATTCTAAAGTCCAAACAGACGATCTGCACCGCTCAACACGATATTCACATTAAAATGTGCTTGGAGACCAAAATTTTATATATTTTTTAAATTCTTTATTATTTTTTAAGATGGTTACAAAATTATTGTTTTAAAAAAATGGACTATCTGTGTGGATAGGGGTGTCAATGATACCCTTTTAATCGTTTATTCGATCCGTACCGTATTCGATAAGACGGGTATGAGTAAGGCTTTTTTTTTCATTAACTTATTGAATATGGGTAAGTATTTTTTTCGTTAGCTAAACGGGTAAGGATACGGGTAAATGCTATTTTGTACCTGTTATGTACTTATATAAAATATAATAATAATATGATAATGTTTGAGCACTAATTAGTTAATAATTTTGTTATTATGTATTATTTTTGTTATAAGAAAAATATTAAACATATTACTTTTATTTGCATGTCTTATTTTTTAATTAAATAATTAAATTTGTCAGAAGATATATTCTTATTTTTGAATTATCTTGTTTTATAAAAAAGAATACAATTTAGTTAAAATTGATTACACATTTTTTTTTATTGATAATGTCATTGCATATGTGCGAAATAAATGAGTTTTAATGTTTTATTTGTGAAATATAATAAAACTAATTATTATACTAGTATTATTTATTATTCATCCGCTACCGTTTTGTTACCCGATAATTTTAACGGGTAAGGGTAGGGTAGGGTAGAGTGGAAAAAATGGAACAACGGAGCCGGCTCTGTCATGGAACAACACGGTAACGGCATGGAACGGTACTGCACGTGTGCTAGTTATATGCCGTGGCTCGCGTGCCTCGTGCTATGACTATCTTTTAAAACTCTGGCACGACACAGCACGTCACATGAAAAATCTAGTCACAGCACGACATGAAGTCACGTGTAATTAGGACCATTAGATATTGATTAAATAGTGAATATTGAATAAACTAACTTAAATTATCACAAAGGCACGTTTGGGCACAGCGTGACCATTCACGTGCCATAATCACCCCTTAATATTTTAGTTCCGACACGTAAAAACTTAGCTTGGTCACGACACAAGACTAAAGTCACGACATATTAGTCACAAAACAATATAGCACAACATGACACTTTTTTTTCACTCTAAAGTAAAAGTCAATTCTTAATAAATAAAGGTAGGGATATGAATAAGATCATTTTTAATAGATATGACTTCTACCCTACTCATATCGTACCATTGACACCCCTATGTGTGGAATATAATTAGCATGAAAAAACAGGGCTTTTAAGCCCTCATAAAAAAAAAAACCATGTTACGCATAAAATGTCAATTTGGAATGAATGTGTGTTACGGAGGGTTTGGAAAAAGGAAAAAAAAAATGTATGTACTGAATCGTGTCACGGCCGACTTGAAATAAAAAATTATTAAAAAAACAAACATGTCGTACAGATTGATTTAAATCAGAATAAAAGGAGCTGACAAGTCCGGCTAGATGTCCTTACCCTCTTTACTGCCAAGTGCTAACCAAAACAAAACAGTTATATATAAGAGAAGTTATTCCCAGCGTTCTGTTTTCAGCTGTAATTTTTTTTTTTAATTCTAATTCCACAAAATGGAGATGTGAATTAATTACCAACGTTATCATTTTTAAGTAAAAATTGGAGATATACCATCTAGCAATACGAGTGAGGTTATGATAATATGCATATTACGGATTAAATCTGTGCTATGAAATTATATTTTTATTTTTATAATTGAAATGGTCGATCTAAACTGTAAAACATAATTTTTATGAGAAAATGTACTTGTAGATTTTCTTTTACCATTTTTAGATCAAATATTGAAACTTTCTTTTACTATATTCCACACATAGTTTTTGAATGGTGTAGAATTTTAAATCAAAGTGATTTTCTATCTATCTAAAAAATAGTAAACTATTTTTATAAAGAATGTTAAATTTAGTTTTCAAATATATTTTCACATAAAGATAATTTTCAATTTTAGATCTACTATTTGCTTTAGACTTTAGGGTTTAGAGATATAAATCTATAGTACAAACTGTTGTATAATATGCATATTATCATAGTACGGACTGTTGTGTAAATCCATATTATCCTAACTATATAATATATGTAAAGAATCTTGTCGCTAGATTAAATGTTGATTGTCAACCAGTAATGTTATTAAAAAAATTTGCTTATATCATATCACTTGGACGAATGATTTTGATCATACCTGATTTGAATTCAAAGAATGGATTAACGAATTTGATTATCTAATGAATATTCAGTCTCTGCAGGGGCGGACTCAGGATTTTCGTCTGGGAGGGGGGGGGACAAAAAAAT